>OMNN01096064.1:0-14320 GCA_900302755.1 Chromis chromis | reverse complement strand
TACAGACTGAACTGAAACTGTCTGAATTGATCCTACTTGGAAACTTCCGTTCTAATCTGAGGGAGAGACATCGTGAGACCATTGAACAGTGCTTGTGTTTTTAAATCTTAAATTGTTGTTTGTTACAGCTCCCACACTTTTTATTGTAAAACACTTTTGCACCTTCAAAACTGTATGTTTTAAATTCTACTGTCCCCTCCCTGTAATTGTTCTTATGATGTGTGCTGCTGACTTCTTGGCCAGGTCACCCTTGTGAAAGAGATCCTGATCTCAGTGGATTTTTATCTGGTTAAATAAAGGTTATAATAAAGGCGCTGCTTTGTCCCAGACGTAGCAGTGGAATGTGAATTGAATGAACACTAAACATTAGCTGGTCATAAATTAAATAAATGCATGAAAAATCTGCTCTATGCACAAATATACATATATTCAGTACTAAAGTTCATAATAATATTTGACTCAGCACAATGGAAATGAAAATTGTGCAACACAATGTTTCTTGCTGCTTTCTTACTTTGTTTTTTTGGTCGTAGTTGTCCTCAGCTTGAAAGCCACAAATGCTGGCCTGTCTCACAACAGATGGTAGATGGAAAGATGTCCCAAATGTCACTAAAAAATTCAGGCAGTGGGTGATTTATGCACACAGGGTCACAGATCTGATCTTATTTATTGTACTCCACAGATGGGGTTTGATGGGCCTCTCTCTGCACAGGAGCAGATGTACATCCTGTATGAAATCAAAATGCAGTGCTACCAGAACCTCTCCAACATTGAACCAGGGACCACAGGTACAAAGATACACACAAAGAGTTACATTTCCGTAAAACAATTACACTATTCTACATATTTGAACTAATCTGAATTTTGTGCATGCTCATGTGGAAGCAATACCATGTGAAATGCAGTAAAAACAACTAAATAAAATCAGTATTGTGTGTGACCACCCTTTGCCTTAAAAAGAACATCAGTTATTATGGAGTTAGAGTTGTGCCAATATAATTAGACAGAACCTAAATATTGAACCAATATAAGAATTTGAAAAAGAAAAAACTCACTCAAGCAAAAAAATATAAAAAATATCATTGCAATCTGCAAATTTTTCTAATTAGCTTACTTATCTTCCTTTATCTCAGGCGATTCATGAGTTTTTTAAGGTTTTTCAAATACCTTTTTCAGTTGACAGTTTCGAGGGAACTCTTCCGTCTTCTTCAGAAACGTCATCCAGATGTCAGGTGATGACGTGCCTTATCAGCTGATGTTACTAAGGCAATATGTTCAATGTTACTTACTTATACTTAGTTACTTTATGCAAATTTTTCTGTTGTCCAACAACAAAATGGGTGTGAAATAGTGATGGAAGCGTAACTCATTAAGTATTATGTTAACCAGAAGTCCATTTTAAGCTGTTGCTCTGAGCTGATATCATCAGACAAACTCATCATACATGAGTTAAAGACAATGAACAGGGGAACTGAGTTATAAGTCAAAATTCGTTAGCTAATGGGGACGCACCCCTATAAAATCCACCCAGGTGAAAAGTTGGTGTCCGAACTACAAAGAAAAAGTCAGACAGGCAAAAGAGAGAGTGGGCAGCATAAGTCTGGCCAGTGAGCAAATAAAGTAGAGGGAAGTGTAAACAAAAGGACATATAATAAAAGAGGTTTATCTTTCAGATGACTTTTGTTTTACTTGCAGTGAGTTCAATTCTTTCTCAAAGTCTTTTTTTGTTTGATATTTAAGGTGCTTTTTATTATATTGACACAGATCTAATTCCATAACTAACCTGATTAATATTTGTCTTCATGAAGGAATGTTCAGTACAATGTTTCAAGTCATTTGGCAGGGAGAGCAGAGAGGAGATGAATCATCAGATTTCATTTTTGGAGCATCTCCTTTTGCTCCCATTCATCATAAGTGTCCATAAATAGTTTTCACATTACTCCTAGACTTACGCTCTTTGGCCGCGCATACAGCTACTGGCTTCTGTTAACTTTTTTTCTAACAAAGGAGTAAAAAATAGTGTAGAACCAGGAATCAGTACATGCACTGTGTTCCTTAGAATTTAAGCTGTGAGTGCATATGGAAGAATACTTACTTGGAGAGAACAACACACTGAATAATATGATGTGTAGTACATAACCACGATAATGTGAAAAGGTATGTTTTAAGATTTCATCACCTAATTAACATTCTTTTATTTTAAGTTTACAGAGCTAATTCACGCTGGAGACAATTGAAGCTGTTTTGTTTCTTCTAATTGAGTCTTTAATAATTGCTTTTGTCCTTATCTGGTGATTTTAAACTAGAGCAACTCTTCAGCTTTCAGACTTTCTGGTTTATGAACATGACAAATATGAATGTTTCACATTTATTACATTTAAAAAGAATATAGAAGCTAATATTTCTGTGCTTTTTCAGGCAATTTCAATTAGAAAACAACAGAAAAACAGTGTGGAAACTCTTATAAAGCTTCCCCATACTCTACTAGAAGTGCTTGTTGGGGGGTTGAACCGCATCTGATACCCACATCTCCCACAACTTTCCATCAGTGGAACTAAGCAGGATGCATCCAATAATTCCTGCAACTTGATCAAAATGACAATCAGGCAGTCAATTGGCCAGCTGTGTGAAGGTGAGAAAGTAAGCAGGGTTTGAATTTCTCTTTCTAGCTTCCTTTTCCCCATTATTTACTCTTGATCATTTACTATTATTTCTAGTCTTGTGGAAACAAACAGATAAACACTCTAAATGTCTGTAATGCAGGTAAATAGCCACAAGGAATGGAATATTTCAATGTATGAAATATGGAAATTTGTCCCCCCCAGTATTCGTAATTGACAGGACATCAGATACTATCCCAAAAATTTATTCCTTTCTATATTCTAAGTTAAACTTCCTCCAAACACACTAAACATAACTGCTGTGAGCACGGTGCCCTGAATGTTAAGAGCAAAGCCCTGCATAGTACTGCTTTGTTGTAATGTAACAGAGCGGATCTTAATGTGAAGCTTAGTGGGACTGTGAGGATATGCTGTTGCACATTACAGGACACATGCAGGCCAAAGGCAGTAAAGCTATTTAAAAAAAAAATTATCACAGCGGTTTCCAGTATTTCCTGCTGTTCTTCACATTTTTGCATAGTTTGGTCCATTCAAAAGAGTTCAGAAGCCTCAGTCTGTGTGCCTTCAGGCAGCAGAGGTGTGCTCACACAGAGCTCTCCAACATCACAAATCAATTTTTATGTATTTTGCTTTTTTTTTTTTTAAGTCTCTCATGTTGCATCTGCTGAATAACACATTGAGTTGTTTGTTGAAATACAGCTATTAAATTGACTGAGGCCCATCTGAAATGTGTTCCATCAATTTCTAAATCTTATAATAATACCATTCAGGTGTCACTGTATGTAAGTTGTGATTTTTCAGAAATATTAGTAGACCCACTTAAATTCTGTTTTCTGCCCACAGGTGGCTGTGTGTCAGGTTCTTTCCTTCAATTTAAATAAATAGCTGCAGCATCACACGGCATCAGAAAAGGTCAATAAGGAAACAATGCTTCTTTAAATTAAGAGTGATGTGCACATTTACACATGTGGCACAGCAGCAGTAACTTGAAAAATACGGGACCAGTTAGGATTCGAAAAATGCTCTGTGTTCTTCTACATATTCAACAGTTCAGCTGTTACACACAGATTACAGGTTTGTAAAAGAGAATTGTTTGTAATTAAATTAAAATTCTCTGGGTGAAGGCTGAGCTCCACTGGAGCTGCCAGGACATTTATATTAAGATAAGGATGCCATTATACGCAACATTTAGTTTCAGTGGTTAATTGTGTTATGGGTATTGCGTTTTTTGGCCGCTCAGATAAACCTTGGCCTCTTTCCTACTTTTAAAGGTCTCATGTTGTGTTCCTTTTTTAGCAAGTTAATCAAAGTCTTGCATGTCCCCACAGTGTGTTTTTTTTTCAGCTCAAAATACTGCAAAGATGGTTCATTACACCATGATGGTATTACTCCTGGTTTTAAACGGGCTGTTTGGCTCTAAAAACCAATGTGCTGCTGCTGTTGCTGCTCCCTTCAGAAAGAACACGTGTGTCTTTGAACTGAATTAATTTTGGTTAGTCAGATGTTACATAGCACCTGGGTTGAACTGAGTTGGAAGGCTAACTAGTTGAGGGCCAGAATGTCAGAAGTGAATGTCTTCCGTTTAACGTCTATATTATACTTTCAAGCAGAGTTTTCAATGAACGGCGTTCATTGAACGCGTTCATATTTTCAGTGAACGCTGAACTGAACGGATCAGTTTTCAAATAATGATCGTGAATGGGAACGTGCTCACTCTTGCGAAAATGAGCGGCACACACCGTTCACGTTCACTTTCACGTTCATTTGAAAACTCTCGTGAGAGAAAGCGGTTTTCAGGTTTTACGACAGGTTATGGCAAACACTGATGACAGTCCAGTATGGCTAGTGCCACAGCCAGTTTAGCAGAAGACCTAGCGGAGTTTCATGAACTAACAACTGAAGACGCAGACAGAAAGAACCTCTCATTTTTATGCAAACTGTGCCCACCTGGTCTGAAAAAACAAGTGCGAACTTCAGTCACATCCACTTTAAATTTGAAACGACACGCTGAGTTAAAGCACCCGAGCTATCTTGGGAAATATCTGTGACTGAGAGGGGAATGCAAGAAGTTTGAATTTAGTCCTTCCCCTCTATGTGACTGCAAGCTTTTCGCCACAGCATGACAGTGTATGACAGATTGGAACACTTTTTCCTTCTAATATAGTCAGACAACATGTAGTACTGACCAGTTATTTCCTATTCGTAGCCACAAGTGAACATGTTAGGTGATATTTATTGCAGGGCTTTTTCCTATTGTCTGTTAAAATTAACAGTGTGTATGTTTTTGCTGGTAGTGCATAGACTATACAGCATATCACCATAAGTCAAACACACTGTTTTAACAGACAAGAGGAAAAGCCCTGCAATAAATAGCACCTAACGTGTTCACTTTTGGCTATGATTAGGAAATAACTGGTCAGTACTACATGTTGTCTGACTATATTAGAAGGAAAAAGTGTTCCATTCTGTCATACACTGTCGTGCTGTGGTGAAAAGCTTGCAGTCACATAGAGGGGAAAGACTAAATAATTCAAATACAAGGGTAATGGTGCACATTTTCAGACAGACTCTGCTGGGAGCAAGAGCAATATCTTCATTCAGACACAGGAGGGGACTGGGTGGGGTCTTGGAGGAGTGGGGGTGCACTTAGGTTTATATTTGTTGGGTAGTCACAGTAAAGAGATTTCAGAGCGTGTTTTTCACCTTGTTGAATAAAAAGTAAAACTTTCTGAATGAAGGCTAGACGTACTGAAGAAAAAAGGGGTGAACTGACCCTTTAACGGTCACATATGGTGAAAATCTGTTTTCATTGGGTTTTGTGTCTGTTCAACTTGAAAGCAGTGTTGTGCCAGTTCATGCTTGAAAAGAACTAGCACAAAGTTCAGTTCACACATATGAAAATGAACTAGTTCACGTTCATAGGTCAAATTTGACCTAAGTTCACAGTCCTAAAAATGAACTTGTTTGTTACATTTTTTTTTAAATAGATAAGACACTATGTTACTCAATAGAACCTCTTCTTAACCATTCATCACCAGCTGTAAATCACTGTTACTCCAAAACTAATCAAATTATCATATCAATAAAGAATCACAGACGATAGAAGAATAAACCCAATAGAGCAAATAATGTTGAGATAGCTCAACATGTTTCAAATTTGACGTGAATGTGACTGACGTTCACACTTGTCTTTTCACACCAGGTGGGCACAGTTTGCATAAAAATGTGAGGTTCTTGCTGTCTGTGTCTTCATTTGTTAGTTCATAAAACTCAGCTAGCTCTTCTGCTAAACTGGCTGCAGCAGTAGCCATACTGGACTGTCATCAGTGTTTGCCATAAACTGTCGTAAAACCTGAAAACCGTTTTCTCTCGCGAGAGTTTTCAAATGAACGTGAACGTGAATGTGAACGGTGCGTGCCGCTCATTGTCGCGAGAGTGAGTGCGTTCCCGTTCATTGCACGCGTTCATGCACAACACTGTTTAAATCATTTGGTGTCAACTTGAAGTGTCCCATTTTTCCAACTTGCATATTTTATATTAACCCAAACATAAAATGTAGCTGGGATCAACAAGGCTAGTGCTCCTGCTAAATATCCAAGTGGCATTTATGACAGCTAATTTTGTAGTCTGTATTAAGTGACAATTACTATATAATAGCAGCTGGATAGCTCAGTGACTAACACCCCAGACCTTGGCACGGGAGATTGGGGGTTCAGATCCCAGTCAGGGTGCAGGTATCCAGTGAGGACCCTTAGGAAAGGTCCTTAATGCTGCCCCGCCTACCTACCTATGTACGTCACTTTGGATACATGATTTTGCCAATAGACTTACCGTTCTTTCTTCTTCTTTCCTCTGTGATCCTACTAGAAATGAACAGTGGTTGAGTTGCGGCAGGAAAAAGCTGAAGAAACGTGAACAAGAAACATGTCATAGGCACAATGCTAAAAGAGCAATCAATGTAGTTTTTACACTTTCGCTCAAATGAGAAGTTTAAAGGGACAAATGTAAACTGTCTTCACCAAAGCGGAAAGATAAATGTGATTCATTCAAAACAGGATTTCAATTCAACTGCAGCTCAAATACAATTTTTACAGTGTGTACTGAAAGTCACAACTCTAAGTACTAGGATGTAGACTTCTCCCTGTTCAAGTGTTACAATATATTGTAATGTTGAAGGTGTCAGGTCAGTTTTAATTCAACCTATACACTGTATTCAAACTCAGATTTATTTTTTACCAAGTCTTGAATGAAACAGTCCCTTTCATGTTGAGTGCTATTATAGGTTTGACCATGTAGTCCTTTCATGTGGATGTTGATGCTGGCAGAATAGTTTTATCTATTTATTTTTCATTCATTTCATTTTTTGTCACAGCATGCAACGGTTGATTTAAATCACTTTGCATTATGTTGTTTGGTTTTATGGATTATTAAGCACACCGTATGTTTTGTGTGTACAGTCGTAATTCGCACTGTACTGAAGAGCAGTATATGAGTAAATGATCAAATTCCACTACTACACAATGTGTGCGTGATTCAGGTTCAGGTGTGGTGTCAAAAAGTGAAAGGAAGGTTGAGGTTTTTTTGGTTTGGAATCTTTCCGAGATATTAAAAAATGATGAAAAAGTCTGAAGTCTATCTGGTCCTGGCAGGAAACAGCTCTACAAGACTCAAAGCTCCTGCAGCGACAAAACCAGGACACTGCGAGGAAGTCGGTGCTGTTGGGTTTGTTTAGGCTGCCTTCCATGCTTCCTTGAAAGACATTTGAAATCAGTTGGAACACATTTTTGTTTCTGTGTGTTTGCTTTCTCTTTTGAGTCTGCATTTTAAAATGACAGAAGACAAAGCCTATTTAAAATGAAAACGGCAGCACAGACGTCTCCAGCAGCAATGCATTGAGTCCGCCAGCCAAAACCTTGATGTGTGAGCTCAGTCTCCGAGCCCAGTTTTATATTATGTAGGTTTTATTTTGCACACATACAATGGTTCCAACAGTCAATAAGTACTCCAGCAGCACTTGAGGAAAGCTAGAAAGAAGCAGAGTAAAACGCAAAGAGAGGACACGAGAGAGAAAGCGGCATTCAGATAGAAGAATGTGAGAGAGACACAGAAGAGAAGATGATAGAGGGCAGGGCACAGATAAAAGAAGAGGCAGAAGCTGGGTTGAGAAGAGAGAGAAAAAACCGAGATAGACGGAATAAAGGGCACTGAAGAAGAGGAAGAACCATAGTTAGCGTGGAGCGAGTCCCGCAGAGGCATTTTAGAGAGACATTTTAGAGATGTCAGGGAGATTGTATGTGTAATGATGAGGGGATAGGAGTGAAGCGCTTGATGGGGAACTGTGCTCTGCATGCCTAATGACTGTTAGGAGGGCCCCTCTCTCCTCATCGCGCCACGAATTAGGCTCTAACACAATTACTGCTGCTTTGCATATCTCAGACGGATTGGATGATTACCAACCAAATGTGATAATAGACCTGCATGTGAGAAAGATAGGAAATGTGCATGACGTGAAAGAGAGCTGTGTGTGTGTGTGTGTGTTGTGTATGTGTGTGTGCACGTTAGCATCGGTGATTGTTACTTGTGTAATTGCCAATGCTTCCAAGAGTTTTCAGAAAGAGTATTAAGTACAAGCAACTTAATTAATGAGGTGAATAAAGGGATTCTGATACGTCTGATATAAATGTATATGTGTGTGTGTGTGTGTGTGTGTGTGTGTGTGTGTGTGTGATGTAAGATACATTTGGCCCAGTTTGGGAAGGTCATAGCAGATGTTTCCCATGCTGATGAGAGTGTGGTTTGAATCACTGAGCGAAAATTTACATTTAATGAGGTTTTCAAGGATGTGTCTGGTTCTATTCTTTATCCTTCATTGTCAATAAAACCCATGAAAATACCAAAACAAGCGATTAGGGATGTTAATGACTCATTGTTCAGAGGTTAATTGCTTATGATCATTTAACCAAATAAAAATATATGAACTGATAAGGCAGAAGACAAAGGACTTGCATGTCAGAAAAGCCATTGTAGATTGTGGATCCTGGATAGCTCAGTGACTAACACCCCAGACCTTGGCATGGGAGATAGGTGGTTCAAATCCCGGTCAGGGCGCAGGTATCCAGTGAGGACCCTGTGTGGACCTACAAGGTCCTTAATGCTGCTATCTTATCTACCTACCTATGTACATCGCTTTGGTTAAAAGCATCTGCTAAATGAAATTGTACATTTGTAGAATTAGCTGTAGTACCTAGTTGCACCACTAGGTGTTTACTGTTTAATACTGCAGTGAAGAGGCAAGCAGAGAGCATTGTGGGAGTTTAGTAGTAAAATGAGAAAGTGTCCTGTGATGCCTACTGCCCAGACTTCTTGTTGTCAGTGAGCTGAAGTTCACTCTGATGATATCTGAGACATTTTAGTCTTTACAAGTCCTCATCATGGTGGATTGTTGCTAGCTAAACCCTATAAGGCTCTTGGCTTGAAAAAAAAATGCTGTAATTTGTTTTGTTTTTTAAACACACACAAAAAAAACTAAACAATTGCGCTCATTTGAGGTGGTTTATGACTTTTGCAAAAGAGTTCTGACAGTGAACATTTAACTCAAATGACTGTTCCAGCTTCCTGCCTTCTTTGTGTCTCTTAACAACATGAAACATGGACAATACAAGATGATGTGAAAGCGTAATTACAACTTGAAGACTGAAGACTTGTCTTCATTTGTCATTTGTAGATGGCCACAGTTTTATTTATTTCTCTTTCTCTTAGGTTTTTGATAAACAAATACTTTTATTTTCGGCTTCTTCTATTGTTTATCACAGTCACGTAGCCTTTACGGCAGGGGTAGCCAATCCTGATCCTCGAGAGCCACTATCCTGCATGTTTAGATGTGTCCCTCTTCCAACACCTGATTCAAATGATCAGGATCGTTGTCAGGCTTCTGCAGAGCTTGATGATGAGCTGATCATTTGAATCAGGTGTGTTGAACATGCTGGATAGTAGCTCTCGAGGACCAGGGTTGGCTACCCCTGCTTTACGGCCACCTTCTCATGATACTAAGTGGTATCATTTATTAATTTGAAATCGGTTTTAATGGAAACAAACCTCATTTGCATTTTCTTTTCTTTTTTTAAAATTGAGACATTTCAGAAATCCCCATTGAATGTCCCCGTCAGTCTTGATGGTGTGACAGTGAACCAGCATGAACAATAGCAGGACCTGAAACTGATCAGCTAAATGGAATTCAGGCATCATTTGTTGTTGTTTATCTACACCTATGCTTTTCCTACTGTCATATATGAAAGCATCGTGTGGAAAAGGTTAGGAGCTGGGCTAAAAATGTGCAGCATATCTAACAGGAGCGCTGCCATTCAGTCACAGCTTGTGCACATCCACACCGTCCTGAAGAGGTCTAATCACACACCTTAAGTGAAAACACCTGTGTACATGATAGATGACGCCATCGGACAGAAATGCTCTTCACAGTCATTTCAGGGCAAGACACATTTGCTTTATTTAGCATTGACTAGTGAAATATCCAAACTCTCCAGTGCCCAGTTTGAGAGACATTTAGAAGATCTAGTTTGCTTGCAGCAGAGGAGAGGGGATTCTGTTTGCTTGTAGTGTGAGCAAGAACAATGACAGAGGTTATTGACTGTAGAATGTCTGATAAAACACTGTAGAATGAACCTATTTTTGTGCTGCTTTTATTCAGTTGACTAGTCATCCTCGCTCCCACACCACTCTTTGTCACACCATGGGAGTATTTTTGCTAGTTGGACTTGAAGTCTGATAAAAACACACCAGTGAGATGACATATTACTTCATTATGACGAACACTGTTTTATTTTGAGTCACTCATACGTGAACAATCCTGCTGCTTTAAATACTCACAGGACCACTGAATGTGTACTCATCTACAAATAGTTCCCAACAGATGATATTTACTCTTGTTTATGTAACATTTGCTAAAAAAAAAAAAAAAAAATGAAAAAAGGGTTCAGCTTTTTTAAGAAACTACTTCAGAATAACTTTCAGGTTTCATACTGTTTTGGTCCAGCATCACAACAACTGATTAGAAGTTGTCTTTCCTAGTCTGCATTGAAGCAAAGATTGTCAGTGACTCTAGACTTGATCTTTGTAAGTATTTAGATCTAAAATATAGATATTTCGTCACCAGTGTTTTCTCTGAGGTCCCATTAACTGGGCGCAGGCTAAACTCCTCACTTGCTGAGCATCTTCTTATCAGTAGACACTACCATTTACCAAAGTACCCTAAACGCCTCACATGCAAGTTAAGGTTACACACTAGCCAGCACTGCAGTTCACTGAGACAGTGTGTGACCAAAAGTTAGGTGGAAAATACTGAAATCTGGTGTTCTAATGTCAGATTTGTCCAATGGAAATTGAGTCATTTCATCTACATGGACTTTTTTCGACACAGCTTGTGTTTCTTTTTCGTTTTTTGTGGATTGCGTCTCTGCTAGAGAGACATTGGTGAGACCACAGGGCAACTACAGACAGAGAAAGAGAGAAGCAGCTGCATAAGACCCAAAGTATCATGTCTAGTTTATCGATAATTGATTAATATAAATTAAAAAAAACAACTCGATACCGATAATCAGAAAGATGCCAAATATTAGCCTCAGTAATTTGTCTATCATCACTGTTTTTAAAGGTTGCATATGTGACCATTTTGGTTGCAGTCTGGTGCCCTGCTGTTTTTTCTAGAAATATAGAAATACGACAGTACTTCAGAAAGTTCTTGGCCTCACCAGAAAGAGGAAGAAGATTATTCTTGCGTTATTTTTCAACATAGTGTCCTTTAACTTCAGCGCACTTGGTCCACTGATCAAACCTAACAGAAGAGGTAGGTACCAGTGGGCAACATGAGACATCACTGATTGGACGACGGCAGCGTTTGTCTTTTGAACCAGAAGTTATTCTGCCTGTAGCGCGTTTATTCAAACATGAACGTTATCGGTGACCCATAATTCAGGACATACGGTTCAAAAGACGAACGGCGCCGTCGTCCAATCAGCGATGTCTCATGTTGCCCACTGGTACCTACCTCTTCCGTTAGGTTAATGTTGTTGTGTTTTGCACTTCAGGGCCGGTAGTTAATGTAGTTGTGTTTTTCAATGTGTTGTTGTGTTTTCTATGTCAGGGCCACCGTGTTCCCCCCATGACTGTGACCAGCAACTAGTTCTCACGCGAGTATTGTATTATTTACGAACCACACCGCTTATGTCGAAACTACGTTTTTTAAGTAATCTATGGGAGTCGTTTGGAACCACGAAACATCGTAACACGAGACCGTCGTAAGCCGAGGACCTCCTGTAGTCCTTCATCAGCATGCATGACCTCTTCATCAATCTGAAAATGGCAACCAGTCAAGTTTGAGAAACAGAAGTGAGACAGTGCAGGTCGGGTTAATGAGGTGCATGAAGCAACATTTAAGTTTTAGTGGACAGTGATTTAAGGCTTTATAGTGTATAGTTATGCCCCAAAATGGGAGTTATGCCACTTGTTTCGAGGTGAGAACGTTCTGAAGTACCCTTGCATATCTATGACTTCTTTTAAAAAGTTATTATTATCAAGGAGTGATGCAGACAGTATAGGATAGGAGTATATTGTTTTTCATGGTATTTGTTAATATTGAATAAATACTAGATTAATACCAACCTTTAACTGAATATCTCTTCCTCCGCAGGCTGAGATAGTGAAGAGATTGAATGGCATCTGCGCACAAGTCCTGCCCTACCTGTCTCAGGAGGTGAGAGCGCACACACACACAAACACACACTTCCTGACACACACACTGACACAAAGACGTCACTAACCCGGTGACCTCCAGCACTATTCCTTACATCCTGGAATGAGATCACACTCATTCCCGCCTCATTACCTCTCCACCTCGGCGACCCCTCGCTCAGCATCCCTCCTCCATCCTCCCGTCATTCATCATCACTCGCTCCCTTCTTCCCACTTTCACTTCCACCCCGCCCCCACCTCGAGTCTCTCCTCCGCCATATTCATCGTTTCTTTCCCCCCTCCCCACCTCCTCCTCCTCCTCCATGGCCGCCTCCTCGTCCATCCCACTTCTTTCCCTCGGTGTGTTTGTGTGTCGGTGTAATAAATGGTTGTGTGATTCAGATAAGCCATGCTCTTATCTGCCCACCAGGGGGTTGACCTCCACCCATTACAGCGCACCAGCCGACCATCCATTCACCGCTGTCACACAAGCCTTTGTGCGTGTGTGTGTGTGTGTGTGTGTGTGTGTGGATATGACTGGATGAATAGCTAAATGGCCAGAGGGGGAGGTGCATCACCCAGAGATGGTTGTCGGATCTCTGTTGGGACTATTGATATTGATCTAACCTCTCCACCTCTCCCCCCACTCCTCCCAAACTCTCCTCCCCTTGTTTCTGTCTCGCTTTTATTGTCTCTCTCACTTTCGTCCTCTTGTCTTCTCCCCCCCCTCCACCGTCTCCAGCACCAGCAGCAGGTCCTGGCAGCCATAGAGAGGGCCAAGCAGGTCACCCCCCCAGAGATGAACTCCATCATAAGGGTACGATGTTCCAGCCCCCAGCCCTGCCCAGGGGGCCTCATGATGGTCAGAAAAGTGCAATTATTGATTTGTGTGATCGATGCTATTGTTTTCTTTCATGATATTTTATTTATCGGCTTATTTTTTGTGAAGTGAAACAGAAAATGGATCTCGCTGCTTTTGTGCACTCAGTAGCCTGTACCAATGGAAAGACCCTCCCTAGATAAACCCCAAACCACAGGCTCCCTCCCTCTGTCGGTTTTAATAAACAATGGAATATGAAAAAAAACAAGATTTATTATCAGTAGCTAATGAAAAAATTTAAAATGGCCCGTCCTTAACATAAATCATTTTAGTAAACACACATTAGTGACCAGGATAAATGAAATGGCAGCATTGCAAAACAGACATTTATAATCGTTGTCTGTGAAGTTTTGTTTATTCAATTTAATTACAAGGACATTTTTAAAGCACTTCTCCACAGATATATTATTATAGTTCAATAAAGGGGCACTTGTGATGGCCAGACTTATAAAATATATTTACAAAATTGATGCATCAGAGGTTTGAATGTCATGACTTTTTGTCTCTGATGTTGGCTCCAAAACATACTGCCATTGTTGGTGTATGCCCACCTTTTAAACTTCCATCCATCCATCATCTATACACCGCTTAATCCTCTGTAGGGTCATGGGGGGGCTGGAGTCTTTCCCAGCCGACTCAGGTGAAGGCAGGGGACACCCTGGACAGGTCACCAGTCTATCACAGGGCTACACATAGAGACAGACAACCAAGCACACTCTCATTCACACCTATGGACAATTTAGAATCATCAATTAACATCAGCATGTCTTTGGACTGTGGGAGGAAGCTGGAGAACCCGATGAAAACCCACACTGCACAGGGAGAACATGCAAACTCCACACAGAAAGATCCCAGGCGTCCTAACCGGGACGCGAACCGGAGATCATCTAGCTGTGAGGCGACGGTGCTAACAACCGAGCCACCATGCAGCCCCCTTTTAAACTTGTAGCCTCCATTTTCTTTTAAATTTGTAGATTAAGCCACAGTTGAGACAATCCTGATGCCATTATTACAGCATCATCATTGGTATTTTCTCTACAAACCCATTTTTCCCAGACTGATTGGAACTCATGAG
>OMNN01096063.1:11305-27041 GCA_900302755.1 Chromis chromis | reverse complement strand
GCACGAAGCCAAAATGTTTATAGTTTCAAAAACGTTCTTCATAAAGACGGAGCTGTTTCAGTAAATGTGTCCGTCCACACGAATTCACTTGATACGCCTGAAAACGATGTAAAACACATGCCAGGCCTGTTGGTGGCGCTGTGACGCCGTAACAGAAACAAGCGGAAACTGGCGGCGGGACTTTAGGCATACGCGAAAATCTGTATACGATGTAAACGTAGAACATGGCAGCGGCAAGTCCGAGTGGACGAGCTTTTCTTTTTTTTTTCATTTTCTGAGTTTGGCGCATGTGCATTTATCGAGAGGTGGAGCTATGACGCAAGCGTGTCAGAAAAAGAAGCGGACAGGGCGTAACAACGGTGTCACGTAAACGGGGTTTTGAGATCTTTGCACTCTGGGACCTAGATTCAGAAATGATGGTTTTCAGACCCCCAAAACGGAGGGTTTGTGTGGATGGGGCCTTATAGTGGTGAATTTCTGACTATGTTAAGTAGGCTGCAACTATTTTCAATGTCCGTTAATCTTTTATTAATGTCTTGATTCACTGATAACTTGTTTGGTCTATAAAATGTCCGAAAACAATAAAAAACGCCAATCATTGTTTCTTAATTCAAAAGATGATGTCCTTAAATGTCCTATTTGTCCTCAGCCTAAAGATGTTCAGTTCAATGTCATAGAGGAGTAAGGAACCCAGGAAATACTCAAATTTAACAGGCTGGAATCTGAGAATTTTAACTTTTTTTTCCTTAAAAACATACTCAAACTGAATTTATTAGTTGGCAACTAATTGATTAATTATGGCAGGGTTAAGTGTGTGAGCTGCCTCCTCTGATGTGCTAACTACTGTAAACTACTGTGCCCTGGTGCTCCACATTCTGCTGAGACGGTTGTAGTTGTGCGAAACTCCTCTCAGGTGTGAATGAATGTAATTTGATAAGTGCTCTATAGAGTGTTGCAGGTGGGGGCGCAATCGACTTGTATGCTTTTTAACAAATAATGTCTATTTGATTGCCTGTTAAGTGAATTTATTCATCTGTTACATAGCAAAGTCACATAGCAGCATTTAAGATTAGCATTCACATAAAATTAATTAGTTTTTGTAAAAAGAGATCTACATTTTCCTTTTTTCTGTCCTAAACATCCAACTAAATTTAAAGATGTGATAAAAACTCGAGCCCACATGTCATTGTCTCCCCTCTACCTGTCAAACCAACATGGCCACAGTAACATGAACCCCTGTTATTCTCTCTCAGTCCCCGCTCAGTGTTTTGCTTGAAACTGGACACTGCCTGTCCCCCATAATGGTGGCGACTTGACTTTACACATTCACACACATGACCCTGCCTTCTGTCTCACTCGTTCTCATGCAGGCCCTTTGTTTTGTCGGATTCACTTGTGGTGCCTATAAAGAGTCGGCACATCTGGCCAGGGAGGTACAACAAGCACACACCGTCCATCAGCAGGTTGGCAAACAGCCATATCTCCCACCAAACTCATCCCAAACCCTGAAGAGGGAGCTGTTGTTTTACTTGTATCTCCACACCCAGAGAGGGTTAATACCGTCTTATCCCTGCTTCTGATTTTAACTCCTTTAGCTTATCATTTTGGTCATTTTCGACATCTGTTGGTGATTTTCTCAGCAGTCAGTCTGTGATCTACTTGTCTTTTTATCTTTGAGAGGTACTAAAGCTCTAAATGGCTCAGTAACAAATGGCTTAAATCTTTTACTTGCTTAGTATCTGTTTTGTTTTTGGGTGTCTCAAGCCTTTGTCAGCCAGCCTGAGACTGCACAGGGCAAATTCTTATTTAGTTTTTTCAACAACGAAAATTAAAATGGTTAGGAAGTGACACACCTGAGTCAGATAGAGCCACATTAAGTCCATGTAGTTTAAAGCTTCAACATGCCCATGGTCCACTCACACAGGTGTTTTCACTTATTTTACCTGTCAGAGTGGGAGAGGTTGATTGAATAATGAATTTATCACTTGACAGGAAATTAATCTCCTCTAATTTGCCTATTAGTTCAAATTTCAAAGCAAAACTACTAAATATTGTCCAGTTTCAGCCTCTCAGATGAGACCGTTTACTGCTTTTCTTTGTTTCACACGTTAGTATGCAGAATCTGTTTGAGCTTTTGATTGTTAGAAGAACAAAACAACTCATCTGAAGGCGATACTATTTTCTGACATTCACCAGACCAAAATAATTAAATTTACTAATCAAGAGAGTAATTGGCAGATTTTCATTAATGAAAAAAATCAGTATGCGTAGCCCCGATGGTTTTATCTTTTGTGGTGTCTTTTCCTTTGTAATTGAAAAGTTATTTTTTCCTAAAGTGTATTAAAAGAGCATTTGACTGTGGAGCTTAGAGCAGAAGTAAGAAAACAACAGTTTAACTACTCTGGTACCTTAAAAAGAAAGTAAATGTATTTTATATTCAGAGAATTGTCTAGTGGAGGGATACCTGTTTGCACTTTTTTACAGAAAAGGCAACTGAAAATCCGATACAGATAATTACTGTATTGTGATGCTACGTGACGTGAATGTTTATTAATTAAAGCTTACAAGGGCGTTTTTCAGGTCATTTAAATATATCCATGGCAGTCTTTAAAGGTTTGAACAACATCTAAATTGATATGTTTGTTTGGCCTCATTTTAAAACTCATTTTCCATTTATGAATAGCCAGCAGCAAGATAAAATTACATGGATCTATCCCATGTAATCTGCGTCGGTAAACAAGCTCTTTACTTTCTCTGTTGATGAAGCTGTACGTCCAGGATAGTGTTCCTTTTAGGAAGCCTCAGGGGTCCGATTCGGGAAGATGTCTTATTGCAAATAAGTGAAGTAAGAATATTAAAACACACTGTTGCGCGCACACACACACACACACGGCAACACACAAACATGCCAACATATGAAACTCATTTCTCAGAATTCACTTACCAATCCATTAACCACCCCACCATGTCTCCTGTGTCACATGGATCATGCGTTTGAACATGTCCACACACACACACACACACACATGCTCTCAGTGTGTGTTAATTATAGCCATAATAAGCACTTGGACGGAAACTAAGTTTGATAAGACCACTAATGACAAATGCGATTTGGGAAATTCCCCTTTCCCGCTCTCTCTTTCTCTCCCTCTCATACATCACATCTTAATTATTAGTCTTCCTAATGTGTTTTCCTGAGATTTACTCTTTCATATTTCAGGATGGACAAATCTCCCAGTAATTATTGTCTGTCACTGTAGCCACGGAGATAGAATATCTACAGTCACATGATGGCCTCCCAAGGTGACCAGGAAGTGGTTTTTACGGCGATGCGGGGTGGGGGGTTATGGGTAATAGTGGCAGTTGTGCGTGCAGCTTGCTTTCTTGATTTATGTGGAGCCTGTAATGACATCATATTCAACAGCAGAAAGGGTAATAAATTAGACATCAGCTAATGGAGGCTGCGGCTCTTTCTTTGTTAGCTAACATTCTCCTCTCTTCTCACATCTCTCGTTTTGCCGGTGAAGTAAATATACTTTTAATAGCTCTCACATTAACACTGAGGCATCATTTATTTACAATGATGCTATTGGAAAGAAGACGCTGACTTTTAAGAGTTTGAACCACATAGCAAAGTTACGGTCCATGATTCTGATCATATTTCAGATGGTGTAAATGGTATAAAGTAAAATATGTTGTTATTTTATACAGTTTTGTCGTCTACTAGTGTTTCTAGTTTAATATAAGTAAATATAAGTTACCTCTAGCCACCTCTGCTTTGTTCCAGTATTGTTTTTATAGAAGGTTACATGTGTTTTACTTTGATTTTTAAAGGAAAATTTGCTCTTTTTATCATAAATTACCGCTGCATTTTTCATGTTTGTGAGAATTGGCACTAATGCATCAAATCCATTCGGTGCATGTTTTTTTTTTTAAATTGTGAACAATTGACCCCATTCAGAGTCAATTTTATGAAAATGATACAGTCCAAAAATACTCCTTCAAAAGTCTGTTTTCGTTTTCGGACTCTGGAAATCCCCTTCAGCTCTGTTAGCTTTTTAAAGTTGTAGTTGCCAACAGAGGCCCTCAGTCCTCACTAGACATTTGCGGCCAAAAATAAAACCTTACTGGCTGCATCTGGAGAACAGAGTCCTGCTGCGGTCAACAAAAACCATAGTTTGTGTGGAGTTACGCAGAAACATAAAGCCACCTGAGTGCTGAAGATGAGCCTCTAGGATGCTCTGATCGATGCAAACCACCGTTAATTAACATTTAGCTAGTTGCTACTCCAGAGACCACAGATGTAATGATTATTGTCTTGTACACACACAACTAGCCAAGAGCATCCCCAGTAAAGATCTGTTTTCTGTTTGAGCGTTTCCTCTGCTGGGTGAGGATCTGCCAGTTGCTCGTCGCTGTACAAACAAAGAACGTCTGCACTCCTCCTTTAGTAATAAAAAATCACCCAACCCTACATATATGAAATATTTAGGAGAGGTGTCAACTCTCCAAACATTGATCTTAAATTTAGTGTCTCCCAATGCAGCTTCCCAAACAGTCAGACTGCTTCTTTGTCTTTTAATAATATCTCACCGTGGTATGTTTGGTAGATAAAACCTAATTTATACTGTAGCCACACAAAAAAGCAACATTTTCAGACATTCCTCTTCTTAAATAATACTTATCAGCTTTGATTCTTCTGTCTCTTTTTAAATTCGCTTGTTTGTGAAACATCTGGAATTTGGGGCTTTCTTTGTTTGTTTTTTTCTTTCTTTAGCTCAGTCAACTAAGAAGGGGAGCATATGTGCCTTAAAACCATTCTAAAAATAAATATTGGGAGTCACATTTGCAGTTGGATAGCTCAGTGACTAACACCCCAGACCTTGGCATGGGAGATTGTGATTCAAATCACGGTCAGGGTGCAGGTATCCAGTGAGGACCCTTAGGCAAGGTCCTTAATGCTGCCCCGCCTACCTACTTATGTACGTCGGTTAGGATAAAAGTGTCTGCTAAATATTCGGGTCCAATTAATGACGACTATTCGAATATTCAGCTCGAGCCGTAGCGGTGCGCCGGGGGGGCGGGGGGCTTAGAATACAATTATTCGTTTAGTAAGACGGGCGACATGGAGCGTGACATCGGAGTTGGTAGGTCCGCGTACTAGAACATCGACGCTGTACTAGAGTCTCGGCAGCGCTCGGCAGCGCCCGGCAGGGGCACGCACGACTATTCGAATATCAAAATTATTATCCGAATACCACCACAACGACCGAATATTTGGATATTCGAATTTTCAGGACCAGCCCTAGAAATTGTAGAATTGTAGAATTGTACATTTGGGCTTTGGCTGAGCTAAACTGTTCCTAAGCCTCCCCAGTGTCGGTTTTGGTTGTGCAGCATGTTACGAGTCGTCTTCTGTTGTCCCGGTGAAAAGGGCAGTGAAAGTAATCACATGTCTCCAGTATCTCTATTTGTCTCCCAGTTCCCTATCATGCTTTACAGTGGGATGGAGCAGCAGACCAGACGGTGAACTGCAAAGTGACCGAGGAGCTCAATATTAATTCAATTACTTCCTCTTTACTTTTAAACGTGCATGTTTTTCTCTTTCATAATGTGCAAGACCCAGGGAGGCTGCTGCAGCTCCATTTGACTGCCTTGCAACACAGATACAGTTTGTGGTTGCAGCCTACACCCTGTACAGTTGATCACTTCCCTGGTTTTTATTTTTTTATATTGTGCATTTTTCATATTATATTTAGTGCAATCAAATTAATGCAAAGCAGATTTTCCTCTTGCTTCATGTACGGAAATGATCTTGCGTGTGCACGTGTAAGCAACAATCAGCCGTTGGACAGTACAAATGTTTATTCAGTTTACTGGGAAATCTGATGTCTCTCCTATTCTTCACTCCCTTTCTTTTTTTTGGTACTGTTTATGAAGGGAAGTCATACAGCCAAGGGCAAGTGTGAATTTTTAAACATTTTCAGCACAAACAGGCATTTTTTCCCCCCACTTTGAACCATATTGAGCAAATCCACATCTGTCTGTATTTTCTCATTGTCTTCTGATGCATACATGCTCCGTCTAAATCTTTATCTGGCAGACTTTGTTGCATGCTACCGAATGCGTATAGCAATGATTAGATAAAAATAATAAACGCTGGAAGGACCACAGTACGTTAAATGTATAAACAAGTGTTCATGAGAGAGAGTAAATGTTACAATCATCTCACAGATTTTGCGTAACAATCCCCCAGTACCACGTGGGAATGTGTTTGTGTTTTGACAGCTATGGGGAAAGATTGAGTTGTTTATTTCAACACTTTGTTGCCTCTGCTGTATGTGTACCAATTAAGATGCAGGATAACCTCGCAGTTTGATCTCAGCGGCTGTGAAAACTGGGTGATTGCTGATGTCATGTTCTTCCGAGGCAGCAGGAGATTTCATCATTGTTATACAATTGACTTTGATCATTTGGCGTCCACACACCATCAAAGCCTTGCTTGCTCAGGGACAAAACACACACATTCTCACACACTGCCCGTCACATTAATAGTGAGCATGTACCACAGGTATACTGTCAGTAATAAAGTTATTGATCACAGGGATTGTCTGTCTCTTAGGAAAACATGCCAGAGGATTAAGACGCCTGTCTTCTAGTCCACGTTTTCTGCACACTAATTAGAAGAGACAAAAATGTGTGTGGGGTGTGGTTACAGTGTCATATGAATTAGTTAGTGTGCACTGTGCAGTGTTGATGTTTATAAGCCAGGCTTTAGGGCTCCGTTACTAGATCCATATCAGTCTAGTCTGATTTAGATAGTAATATAGGTATTTTTGTTTTGTACTGGTGTGTTTCAGCTGTTAACCATTGATTTTTCCAGTTGTGGCTAGGCGCTTACATCAGTCGCAAAGAACAAACACACAAAAAAGCAAACATAAAACTTCAATGTAATTAGCAGCTTATGTTGCAGTCATTGTAGGAGTATGCAAACCTGGAGGTCTGCTTTTTGTCTGGAAACATCTGTCTGAGGGAAGTGAAACAGGCAACGGCTCACTATATTCTGGAGTTAAATTCTTCTATCTAACTTTGGTAGTGTGTGTTTACTGTCAACATCTGAAAATTGAATATTGCACCTTTTGTTTTTCATCTTGTAGTTAATTAGATCTTTCTATAAATAAGGGAAGTGTTTCTCAATGTGTAGAAGAACCTCAGTAAAGTTTTCTTCTTCTTCTGTTATGTTTCGACAGACGGTCAGAGGAGGAAGTGGACATGGACAAGGTGACGGCTGCCATGGTGCTGACGAGCCTCTCCACCAGCCCCCTGGTTAGGAGTCCCCCTGTCAAAGTCAGCGGTGAGTCTCATAACTAACAAAATGACTGATGAAGTGAGGATGTCGTCCTGACAAACACAGAATGCTTTAAATGAATATTAGGTTTTGATTTGTCAGCCCTTCTCTCCTGCCGCTAATAAAGCTAAAATGTTATTAAAAACGAACACAAAAGAAGTTGCTCAGCCTAAGCCAAAAATTTGTATGCTCTCCTGTAAACTCTCTTTTCATTCCCTCCCAGCTGTTATCTTGTGAATGCATGTAGAAGCTTAGGTTGATAAATTACTGCCACCTGCTGTGCTGTAGGATTGTCTCATCAGTGCTGCAAATCCATAGAAAAGCACAATGAGTCTGGATCACTGCCACTCGACAAAGTGGCGGAAATCCAAAGTGCCCCCGTAACTGCAATCACACGCAACCATTTAAATAGTGTGTGCAACCAACCGACTGTCCGTCCAACCAAGCACACATGCAGCCAACCCTCCAACCACCAGGCACGTGTTATCACGGTCACACATGCGGTCAGATGTTAAATGTACATCATATAACATCACGCACACATGCACAAATTGGATTTTAAATACCAGTTGTACAGTGGTTGTCTTAATGTAGTCATACACATGTCATAGCTATGTATGCATGTTTGACATCATACAATGTGCTTTTACACCAGTGCACACAGAAGATTCTTATGCACAGTGCACAGTTCAAGCTCAGCCACGGTTGACATTTTTCCTCATAATCTACCAGATGATTGTTTAAATGAACTCGTTGCCTTTTCTTAAAAAAAAAGCTCATCATATCATTAGGGCTTCATTCAGCCATACTGTTTGCTTTTCTATACCAAACACAGAACTCATTGTTGATGTGCCACTTCCTATTTTATGTAAAACAATGTGCTGAGATGAAGAAAGAAGTCCAACAGGAGAGAAATACTGACACAAATGCACTCTGATACACCTCAGAGACTCTCTCCAAAGTTTCCCCCAGCCTCCATCTTCACAAACTCAAATGCCTTTTGTAGCTGATATTCAAAAGAAGCGTTCCTTTGATCTTAAAAAAAAAACAAGACCTTGGAAGTGTCTTGGTGGAATCACAGAACAGGAAGGTAACCTTTATTTTCTCGTGTCACAGTCAACAGTAGTTCTGGGAGGCTCTTTTATGTGAAGTGCAAATAAAGCTGTCTGAGCTTAATTGAATGTCTTGATCTCATCCTTTTTGGTGGTTGTAGAATCTACAAATATGACTGAGGAAGTTAGACGTATTGTTAGATTTAGTCTCACGCTCTACCTCTCCTCACTTTGCCTTCCTCTCATCCTCCCTTCTACCACCACCCCACCCTCTCTTCCTTGCCTTTCTGTTCACCTTCTATCTCTTCAGAGAGTCTGAGTGGTTCATGGAAAGACAACGGCTCAGCCGGACCCTTCACCCCGTCGAGCAACAGCTCCTCAGGAGGCTACTGGAGCTGGTCGGCTCCCAGCGACCAGTCCAACCCCTCCACACCTTCACCACCACTCTCCGCCGACAGCTTCAAGCCCTTCCGTGTCCCCAGCCTGGGTGGGGTTGGGCCCGGCCCGGCAGGACCTGAAGACCCCAGTCTGGATGAGCAGGACGGCAGCAGTCTGCTCTTTGATGAGCCAATCCCTCGCAAGCGCAAGGTGAGTGCTGTAAACCAGTTAACAGACTGGGATCTTAGTTCTAGGGCCATATGCTGCACCTCCAAAACAACAAAAATAAATCAAGTACATACAGACTAGTTGCAACACCTCTATTGTGTGATTGGGAAGCCATAAAATCTTAACTTATCTTATTTCTACCATTCCACAGCCCCGTACTGTGTCTGAGCAGTCTTACCCCAATTTTTTTCCAAAAGCTTTGTTGTCGTGTTCATGCTCAAACGCATCGCTGCCATTTTCAGCTTTATTATGTTTTCAAAGTGTTTTGGCATATGAAAAACACAATAAGCAAGAAATTGCTTCGCATGGATGGAAGGCAAGAGTGGAAAGAAAAAGATGCATTTTCAGATAAAGCCAGCTTAGAAGGGACAAGGTCTGAGTACCTTTCAAAATAATAAACTTGCTGAGTTATTTTAAAAAGCTATTTCCTTTAAGGCTGCAAGGTCCAATTAATTTGGCCAGTTACCACTTAATCCTCAGAGAAAAAAAATGTGGTTTGCTGTCATGACCTTTTGTTTCCCAGAAGGTTCAGAAATGGTCACAGCAGTTCTTTAAGCATTTCTTTAGTTACACTGTGGAGCTTTCATACATTCATGCATTAAACATAACAGCAGCGGTTCTATTGAAAAGGGTTAGGAACTTGTCTTTGAAATGCTGTCACTCGTATGTGAGCAGGTTGATTTCCTTCTTCAACACACTGAAATATTAACCGTTGAGATAGTGGATTTAATTTCGATTCTGAAAGAAAATGGGGCAGAAAAGGACACAGCCTTTTGCACCAGTGGTGGTTCTGCCTTTGCTGCCCAGAACACAACACTCTATTTTTCTCATCGCATCATTTTACTTTGTTTCATTTCTACACACCACTGACAGCTCATCGCATCCTCAGCTCACTGTCACTCATTATATTTTCAGATGTATATTGTGTTGCTCTCTCTTTCTCCCTTTATCTCTGCCTCTCTGTGCTTATCATCTCTCCTATGTGCTAGTTTGCTGACGGTATCATCCATCCATCCCTCTTTTCATTCCCTCTCCCTCTTTCTCCCCCTCTTCCCTCTCTCTTTATGTGTATGTCCTCCCCAGACATTTGCCCTTCATAATTACTTCTCAGCCTTCACATGCAGCCGCCCCACAACAGCAATAATGATTTTAATACCCGGTACAGAAAACTTAAAGATCCTGCCGGCCTCACGTGTCCTCTCAGAATCAATAAATACTCTTGGCTGAGCGCCGCATCGGCACACTGTATTAATTGGGGACTTATCACAAAGAATGGCACGGAGGGGGAGAGACCGAAGGGGGAAAGAGGGAAAGGGATAAAGGTTATGGATGAAAAATTAAGAGAGACTATCAGGAATTACCGGAGAAACAAAGAAAGATTGGAACGTGGATGGCAACAAAAACAGCTTCTCTCAAAGCTTGGACACCAGTGTTGACATAAATAAACGTGCAGGCTATATGTGCAGTGCCAGGGTTTGACATGAAATTATCTACAGGGCCCCCCCCTCATTTTTTCTCTTGGCAGCACAATACCGTTTGAAGCTCCCCATTTAATTAACAGTGAAATGCTTCTTTAAAGGGGATAACACACACACACACACACACACTCACTAACATACAAAATGAGCTTTTGTTACGCAAAGACAAAACAATGCACAGGGGACAGATGATTGTTGTGTGTGTCTCTGAAAGGAGGAGGACGATTTATAAAAAAAAAACACATCTTGTCAAAATTAAATCAGCACCTTAAACAATAGTTGGATAGACAGGCCTATAAGACTATTTATGGTGGCTCAGAGTGGGGGAGCAGGGGGGCAGAAAGGAAGCTTATAGGTCTTTTTATTCCATGAAAACAATATAGTGTCGTCCTAGGAAGCCAGTGGTGTAATTACAGTAGATAAACAGTACAGTAGGATGAAATATACAGGAGCATTGTCAGCACTGTGTTCAGGAAAGCTCCAGAGGAAGATGTTATAGTGTCGCTATGTGTCCATTTTGCATATTTAAACTAGAGTAAACATAAAGCATGCAGTGTGAAGTTGTTTAAATCTTTTATACGGGGAATGTTTACTTTTGCAATGTGACTCGACAAACACAATCAACATTTTAAAAAGCAGATAAACCACTAAAAAAAAAGCACCATCTTCATATTTAGTTAAAAAGATAGAAATATTGTGAGGTGACTAATATTTCAGAGAAAGTACCCATTAAATAAACCTAAAGTTTAAGCTGCTTGTGAACCTTATTAGCACAAAACAATGTAAGGGATGTCCTGGTAGTACAAGGGTTAGCACACACCATAAGCCCACACAATGGCAGCATCAGCTCTTGGAAAAAAATCAGCAAATCCCATCCAAGGTCACATTTCAGCTACTGAACTTCTGCTTCTCTTTCTGTCTGTATGTCATGGTTGAATACTGAAGCTTTAACTGGTGCACAACAAATGGAGAGACATTTCTCTGGTTCACTAAAATCACATTTAGTCATTCCTGCAAGTTTAGTTCTGAAGGTATTGTTAATAATTCTGTTATATTAACAGGAGGAAAAATGTATTTGAGGAAATATTAGACATGTTCCTTTTCCGGGCTGCACAGTGGCTCAGTTGTTAGCACCGTGGCCTCACAGCTTGAAGATCCCCGGTTCGCATCCCGGTTAGGACGCCTGGGATCTTTCTGTGAGGAGTTTCCATTGTTCTCCCTGTGCAGCGTGGGTTCTCACCGGGTACTCCAGCTTCCTCCCACAGTCCAAAAACATGCTGAGGTTAATTGATGATTCTAAATTGTCCATAGGTGTGAATGAGAGTGTGCTTGGTTGTCTGTCTCTATGTGTGGCTCTGTGATAGACTGGCGTCCTGTCCAGGGTGTCCCCTGCCTTCGCCCGAGTCGGCTGGGATAGGCTCCAGCCCCCCCGTGATCCTACAGAGGATTAAGCGGTGTATAGATAATGGATGGATGGATGTTCCTTTTCCTCCAGGAGGCATCTCAGCATCTGTGTTGTATTGACAGAGCCTGAATGTCATGGACAGGCAGCATGTTGCTAGTTACCAGCATCTAAAGTGACCTGACATTTGTTTACATGCAGGTAAATGTGTTGCGGCGTTAGTTAGCAACCTAGCCTGTTCATGTGGTCTCTCATTCAACAAACTATGGTTCAGGACAAGAAATCTGTTCATGTTTGTAAGTTTGATGCAGAGTTTTTAGCAGGAAAGCTAATGTGATTGTTGATCAAAGTCTTGGAGTTCTTGCGTTGTAGTGTTTCTTTTTTTATTTCTTAAAGCAGAACACAAAAGAGGTCATTTACAAGAAACATGTACGCTGCACCAGATAAATGCAATTTAATATTAGTGGGACTTGGTGAGAAAAGGGAGAAATTCTTAACTCTGCAGTCGTTTATTTATTTCATTCACTGTATTTTAGCATATGAGTGACAAGGTAACAGTGTTTATAATAACCATTGTTTATACTGTCCCTACTGGTCCCACTAAATCTAGTTTTTCATTTTTGACACACCCTCCAGAGACATCATTGATGTTGCAACACAAATCCTCAGAAATCATTTAGTATTTGAGAAAATGAGAACTATTTTTATTAATCCGTTCATACTGTTGTGCCGTCGCTCGTAGAGCTGATGATTTCAAATTATGCACTGATAGTTGAGCCACCTTGAAGAGACATAACCACATCAATCCTGTTCTTCTGTAATCTTGAGTTGAGCTCGGGGATTTTATCTGCACACTTTGTAGTGTCGGTGATGATGGTGGCAGATAAGGAAGGTGACATCCTCAAAGGTGAGAAATTTGCTTGGTAATGATTTCTTGTTGTTTACTCTGCAGTTAAGAAGGAAGGCTGTCTTTGAAGTTGGTATCAGAACATCAGTGAAACACTAAACTGTCGTCTGTTGTGTTTTTCCCTGCAGAACTCCATGAAGGTGATGTTCAAGTGCCTGTGGAAGAATTGCGGCAAGGTGCTGAGTACCGCCGCTGGCATTCAGAGACACATCCGCACCATCCACCTGGGGTAAAACACCGACACACACATACAGAACATAGCCACAGTCCACTTAGAGCCTTCATAACAGCTCTGCCACTTCAACTCTGACTCCCTCCAGCCTGCTTCATTGTCAAAACAACAGATTAATGGCTTATGGATTATTAGCACAGTAGCACGTTCTGCTCGGGTTGTAAGGGGGGAGGTGACAGGTGAAGTGAAAATGAGTGAGGCGGAGAACAGTGATATTGGATGGATCAGACGTTTATAGTGCCATTTAAGTGGAGATTGACATTAATGTTGAAGTGGGGCAGGGGTCGGGTGTGATTGCATTGACACCATTTGTGTCACACTCCGCATGGATAATCAGCAGTCACAGGAAAGCTTCTCTTCAGGTCTCTGTATTTCTGTCCATCATCCCTCACCGTCTGAATCCTCTTCATGTTTCCAGGCGTAACTGTGACTCAGACTGCAGCGACGGCGAGGAGGACTTCTACTACACGGAGATCAAGCTCAACACCGACTCGGTGGCCGACGGGCTGAGCAGCCTTTCCCCCGTGTCGCCCTCCGTCCTCTCTCCCCCACCTCCTCCCCCGTCTCCTCTCCCTTCTCTCAGCCAGCTGCCAGACTCCCACAGACCCCAGCAGTCCTCTGACACCAAGGAGCCTCACGCCGGCGGTACCACCCCGCTCAGCCGCTCTGCGCCCAGCGCTCTCTACCTCATCCACACGGACCACGCCTATCAGGTGATTGCACAGGTCTGATCCCAATCTCCACACTCAGAAAACTCTGAGGTACATTCCTGCTAAATGTGTGAGGGTTCGGGGTGCCCCGATAGCCTAATGGTTATGTTGCGTGACCCACATGCAGAGACGTAGCGGCAGACCCGGGTTCGAGTCTGACCTCGGGCGTTTGCTGCATGTCCTTCCCCACTCTCTCCTGTTTACGACTCTATCCACTGTCCTATCGAATAAAGGCGAAAAGCCAAAAAAAAATCTTTAAAAAAAAATGTGTGAGGGTTTAAGGTTGTCCCACTGTCAGATCATCAAGTGCATGAAAGCTCTAATGGGACTTTTCAATGCTACTATGCAGCGTTTCTCTGATATCATATCTGTCGACGTTCCTGAGGGACTTGCCCTAGTTCATAGCAAAATTGGTGACATATATACGTAGAGCTGCCCCCTACAAAATGTACACAAACCAAACACGAATGTAGTGTGGGGAAGAAATTCACCAGGGAGTTTATCTGTAAGTGATGACATCTGGCTGCTCGCTGTTGCGGTTATTTATTGCATGTTTGTAGTATTCTTTGTCAGTTTGCTAAAATGTATAGGCACAGGAATGGCACGAACAGAATGTGATTAACTGGGCAGCTGATCGAAATGCAAGCACTAATTCCCTTTTTTTTTTTTAAATGCTTCCTTTTTTACCATTTCGACCCCCAAGAGCTCACAGACTCAAACAGTACAGCTGTGACGTCAGTTAAGTCTGTGAGGGTTTAGTGCCGAGGCCTCAGGGTGGAGATCGGACCATAAACACACACTCAACATGTTTATTCATTCATTCATTCAAGCTTTATTTAAACTGAGTACACACCTACATGTTGGTGTCTGTTCGTCTACATAGACACACAACTGCAGATTTTATCAGACCAAACACACAAAATTCACATATCGTGAATCAGGGCTATTGTTATGCTGATGAAGCTTTGCAGTGTTTATAAACACATTAATGATGTCACACAGACTTGTGGTCCCTCACTCCTGTTAGCAGCTGTGCTAACAGTTGTGCTATATCAACACACAGCAGCAGCTTTGAATGATTAATAAGAGGTAAAAACAATGACACAATCACACACATTACACAAGTATTTTGACTCACATTTTAAGAATACATCCTATTCCAAGTTAACCTTAACTATACATACTAGGAGCAGTGGGCTGCCGTGGTGCAGCGCCTGGGGAGCAGTCAGGGGTTGAGGGCCTTGCTCAAGGGCCCACAGTGGTGGTGACTGGGACCAGTGGTCGCTCTCACTTTCCCACCCCTTTCCCTTTCTTTGGGCTGTTTCTCTTGCCAGTCAGGGGGCTTGAACCGGCGACCCACCGGTTACAAGTTCGCTTCACAAACCACTAGGCCACCACTGCCCCTAATATAACCCAAATCCTCAAGTCATGTTGGCCACAAGCTATAAAAATAGTTATTACCGATTCTAGCAACAATGACACATTGAGGAAGGTGGGAATCACGTGTGGACTGATTCGGACGCCTCTGTTGCTCAGTATATTTCAAGAGTAACTGTACTTTTATGTGTAAACATGTGAAAAAGACCTGTTAGCAAGGTTAGCACGATTTTGGCCGCGTCCACCACTGAACTAAACCGCCTCATAAACAAACATTTTGAAGCCAAACACTCGGTGGGTGTTTGCTTCTTTTCCAAACGTTTCTCCCTGCAAATAGAGTTTCTGAAAATCTTCACCCTGGAAGGAGTTTTCCAAAAGACGAGAAGCCAAAACACATAGAAAAGATTCTGTTTTAAATAATAACAGTGAAAGTAAAACTTCACACAACAATCTACACAATAAAACGGGAAGCGACTAATCACAGTCCATGATGATCATCGCACTGGAAGCTGGTTTTAAAAGTAGTTTAGTCTTTAGTGGCTACTTTTAAATGCACACCTTTATATGTTGAATGTAATTTCGTAACGGCATACAGCACATGGATGTTGTACAGCAGGTCTATCT
>OMNN01096062.1:0-13127 GCA_900302755.1 Chromis chromis | reverse complement strand
TGAAGGGAATAACATTGATCATATTGGTACTATGTGGTGTTCTGCTGGAAAACCTTGGATTTTGGCATCTGTGTTGATGAGACTTAGACACCCAAATAAACATTGTCCCAGAACAAGCACACTCCCTCATGCAAATGGAAATCCCAAATGTCACTGGCCTACCCCCACAGGAAAATGCCCCCCACCACATGGCAACAACATCAAACAATCAGGAACATCTTGAGGAACATGACAATGGCCCAACATGTTGATTTGACCTCCGAATTTCCTAGACCCCTTTCTGATCAAGCATCAACAGGATGCAGTGGAACAAGTTTGATTGACAGAGGCCCCACTGCACAAGCCAGAGTATCCAAAGGATCCACTGCCAACGTCCTGGTGCCAGACCCCATAGGACACCCTGAGAGGTCCTCTGGTCCATGCCCAATGGTTCAGAGCATTTTTGACCACATAAGGGGGACCAACACATTATTAGGCAGGTGCTCATAATGTTATGCCTGTGTATTTTAGTCCTGAAATGTTATAGTTTTTGACTTACTGACTGAAAATAAGTAATTTCCTTTAGTGTAATTGGAGGAATTGATTGTAACCAAAATATGTTTGCAGGTTATACAGTGACCAACAAGTAATAGCTGTTGAAAAACTGTTCATTTGTCCATCGTAAATAGCACAATAACATATAGAAATTGCCATTTAGATAATAAATTTAGACTAAGCTTAAGTATCAGGCGGTAATCCAAGAGCTGTGAAAATATGAAAAAAGGTTACAAAAATATTGAGAGCTTACATTTTATGCAATATATTTTAAAAAAATCCTAAAATCTATAAAATGTGACATGAAATGAATTTCCAGTGGCTGTATATATTCGAGCTGCCTGCTTATCAAAATCTCCAGATGGAAATAGCGTATGTAGGATGTGACAACGAACAAAGTGCACAACATCGCTGTCTGTTTTCAGTATCACTATCATTGCATGTTTGTTGGCTGGAGGTTACATTCGCGAAGACTCTGCGCCGGATGATGAGGCAGAGGCTGGAGATGGTGTGTGGCTGCATCAGCTCAGTGTCGAGGGGGTGGGAGAAGTTGTCGAGAATTCAGTTTCCTCCTCGTCCTTCCTCTGCGGAGTCTCTCTTAACTGTCTCTGGACTTATTTTGTTTGGCTTCGTGTTGTTTCTGTTTTTCCTGTGGATAGCTGTCAAAATATGAAGGGCTATGGATGATTTATCATTTTCTTTGCCTCTCAAATTGACTTTATGAGATGGCATCATAATAAACATAAATCAGCAGTTATCAGTACAGCTCAAAGTTGGATACTATCTCTGTTATTATGGCTGCATCCACCTACATGTAAAACTCAGCTGAATAGAAGTTCATGTGTGTTCTCTGGCTGCTGAAACACATTCTGGGAAATGTAGGAATACACTATGAGAACATTAAACAATCAACATAATAATTCAGTGTCAAATCATGGATAATTTGCTTTACTCTTGATCATTTTCCAAAGAATTACATGCATTTTAATTAATCTATAAAGACTTGGAACATAGTGAAGATAAAGACAGGTTGAGATAACAGTTTAGAAATAGCTAAACTAATATTTATTACAAATTTACTCTGATCTACCTGAGCTGCCAAAAATATGCACGGATGTTACGCCCCTGAAAAAAGCTAATTTCAACAACACCTAATTAAAGGAAAAAAAATACTTCCTGCTTGTTTCTGCACTACCACAAAGTGTTGTAAAGTATTTGCAAACCAGCAGGCTAAGCGTTTTCTTTGATTGATTACCTGCTGTGGCTCAGGCAGGTTTCATGTGTCTGTAAGTAGATTTGATTTCCTCTTTTCTGAAACAGATGGATGACATTGTGGGTCTGGAGGGTGGGAAGCAAATCAAATACTGAAAAATGGAACTGCAGCTTTGAAAAATGTGCACGATGTTGAGCCCATCAAAAGCCGCACTCAAATGAAAATCAAGTTCCTCTACTGTCCACTTGAGGGTGACTCTAAAAGCAAGTAAATACCCATAGAACCCCATGGTAAAATGTCCAACTTTACAGCAGAAATAAACATGATTAAAGCACGGTTTTAAAAACAGGTTTGGTCTCTATAGATAATTTCTCCATTTGCGACAGCTGTATAGTGGGTGAATTTTTATATAACGCAACCATTTAAATTGTATTAAGGCCTAAAGTTATGCATAATTAAAGGTAAACGCAAAGAAACAACCCTGTCTACTTGTGTTGTGGGACTTTCCAAATCATTATTCTTCAGAATGTGTTTCTGGTTATAACATGTATGGCTGAATCACTCCAAGGGTGAGTTGGTGTGCTTGAGCTGCAGAAGGTTGGGTGGAGGTAGAGGCAGGGACTAATATTTATATTCATAGATCTGCACAGAATAAAGCCGCTTTCACACAACCTGTTCAAGGCAGGACTGCTGTGCCTTTCATTCTGCCTTGCTGTTCTGTATGTGAGCTACAGAGATGACATTTGGAGCTTTAAGCTGACAGCAGCAGTAGTCACAGAGCTGAATGTATGTCTGTGTGAAAGGGAGATCCAACACTACTACTTCTAAATATGTCATTTTGTTGATCAGAGATAAGATTTTGGCTGTTTATTCAATGCCAGGAGAGTAACTTTAAACTGTGTTTTAAACAGCACTGATTTAGAATTAGACTGGGTTGCCTATTCTGTGCATCCCAGCAAAAAATCTGATATCGTGTTCACCACCACTGAGAGCATATTGAAAAGTTGTTGTGTGCACTCAGTCAGATATGTCTCATCCACCCCCTTATAAAGAAAAAAAAACTCCAGCTAATACCAAGAACAACTTTGCCAGATTGGCCAGAAAAACTTTTTACTAAAGTTTAGTTCAGTATGATGGAAAAAAAATTAAAACCACTCATCTAAATTTAAAACATTTAAGGCCTTGCATACACTTGGCAAGTAAGTAAGTGAAGCTGAGCTAGAACTGAACTTTATTCGTCATCCCACTCAGGATGGTTCCAGTTTATTCTGTGCTTTACTGGAAATCTTTTGTAAGCTACTTCCACTTGCAGACATCCCATATATCCATTAGCTGTACTCACTTCATCCATCCACATTGAAAACATGCAAATTCCACAGAGGAATGCCCCCAACCAGGCAACAGTTTTGAACCCTTGTTGCTGTGAGCATTGATGCAGAGCTTTTGGGCTGATAATGGAATCTTCAAACATGGTTGATCCCTTGGGGGCGCCACTGGGCTTCCCTGCAGCCTGAGGGGATGCTGCTCCGGAGGCTGACTAACTGCAAATCTGGCCACCATGATGTTGTCCATCTGCACGAGGATGAGCCTCTCGCTGAGCAGCTGATCACTGTCAGTGATCTCTTTCGTCCTACACTGTTCTTCTAAAAATGTCAAACTCTGCCTCTTTGTTTTCATTTCCATCCTGGATAACTTCATCCTTACTTCCAGCCCTTAAAACTGTATTTTTCAGTCTTGAGATGTGCACATATTAGCTGATACATGGTGTCTGATGAGTGACAGCTGCATGATGTTATATGAGCCTGTCAGATGTACATAATCAATGATGTACCAATGCCATGAAAATCTAAATAAAACTGGATGCGGTTCAACATTCATACCTACACCTGCTGTGTTTTCTCCGATCTGTTAAAAAATTCTTTTGTGAAGTGTTTGAGTCACCCCATCGGTCCGTCATCACTCGCTCATCCAGCAAGTCAGTCAGTCCTTCTGTCCAGTGTTGCAGTCATGCTCACATTTTCTTTCCAAATTTCTCAGCTCGTCTCCAAAAGGTGTAAAGCAGTCAGGTCATCTCGAGCAGTCAGTCAACATTTGCACAATGAGATGTGATGTTTTCTTTCCAGAATGCCCATTAACATCCAGCTGATATCTGGCTCTGTAACACTCTCTCCAGTTTTGATTGTGCAAGCTCATTCTCTGCTCTGCTGAGCCTGTCTTCCAGACACAATTTAGGGTTCTCCGAAACTCCTCTAAAACTCCCTGCAGACTCCCACTACTGAGCTCAGCACTCCCTTTTCCTCCCACTCCTTCCCCTCCCTCCCCCCATCAGACTAGTCTTGCCCTAACTGTCTCCTCATCTACTTCTTGTTAAGTGCGTTCAGCAGCATCAGACTTCCTGGTCTTCCCTGCTGGGTTCCTGCTACTGCTACTGCCCTCAGGTGCAAAAACACCTTGTTAGATATGCAGTGTGCGTCTCCTTCTGCTTATTACATTCCAGTCTGCCAGCTTGAACTGCAGCGCTGCAGGCCTACTGAAGTTGAGATTTCCTTATCCATCTTTAATTTTCAGTCCCGGCTTTTCTCCTCGCTTTTCATCATTTTTATCTTTTATCTCTCTCTTCTGTTTCTCCCTCTCTGTGTGTCTCTCTCTTTCTCTGAGGGAATTACATAAGTCTTACAGTGTGTGTGTGGGCAGCGTTGCATTTTATGTAAGGCGGACCTGGAAATGGCTAGCGAAACACTTGGGTCTTGCTCTGTATTTTTTTTTCTCTCTCTCTCTCTCTCCTCCCTGCTTGTCTTATAGCCTTGTGTGGTTGTGTGTGTGTGGTTGGGTCATCGGACTGTGGATCTGCGTGGTGGTTGGCTCCACATATACAATGAGGTGACTCTGCAAGCCCACTCAGAGTCACACACATACACTCACAGCTTCTTCTTCTTCTTTTTTTTTTAAAGCACACCTTGAAATGAGAAGTGTTTGACTTGTAATTTAAAGATGACGACGCTTGTTGACTTGTGATGCACATGTGAAGTGTGTCTGTTTTGAAGGTAAATGGATCTCTGACGGATGAAACACTCTTCCTCTGCTTTTATATTTGACATTCGCTGTTGCTAGGTTTCTGTTCGAGTCACAACACCTATGCAGTTTATAAAGATGGTGGGTGATTATCCAATTTAGTCTTTTCTGAAACAATGGGATTTCAAAGTAAACAAATGCAAGCTTTTCATATCAAGCTGACAACCTTGGATTCGGATGATTTGAATTTATTACAGTAGACAGTTTGACGTGCAGGAAAAGCAGAGGTGTGTTCGTGACGTCCAATCACTGTGGTGGTTTTATAGGCTTGATAGGAGTGAGCATCAAAAAAAGCTCTGCAAGTTTCAAAAGAATGCTTTCATTAAATAACAACAAAAGTTTGAGGTTCGATGACAATCAAATACCGTTCCAACCATAAGGAACTAGCAGTCTGGTGGCATAATGCACATGACCCAATTGGAAACGTCTGGAAAACAAAATTCTTTGGGTTTTGGGAAGAGTAAAGTTGCAAAGGTTGTGGCAAAATGTTGCCTACTGTAAAAGAAAATTAAATTACTTATTTGGATCCTTAAAAAAGAGAAAAAGTATATTTTTTTCTGCATCTTCATATGTAACCACTGAGTCTAGATCTTTTTGAGAATGTGGCACTTTAAGCATTCTTTTTCTAGGATTTTACCCATACCATTTAAATAATAATGATTTTTATGATTCTCAATATCTGTATGGTATTGAAAATAGTCATTCAGTGGAATATTTTGGTGTTTTATACCTCCCTATGTAACGTGGACTATGTTCATTGGTGGCACAGTCAGAGCCACTTACTATTCAAAATGGCTTCTCTCTTTGTATTAAACTATTTTAATGCTAAAGTCTAGCACTGAAATGTTGCGCTAATTAATGTATCGTTGCAAGTTTAATTGAAACTTTTGTCCCACACCTTAACCACACCAGTTGCATGCGTGTATACATTTGAGGCCTTCCTTGATGGAACCGAGTTAATGAGATTAGTTTCAGCTGTGCTTTTCACACTATGCAAGGCAAAATGTAACTGTAGCCAGCTAGCATGAGCTAATGCTAACAGGAAACTTTGATGAGTAAACTGAAAAATCCAGATTTGTTTGATGTTTCCAGCTGACTCACTTGAAGCTCGAGCTAGAGGCTTCTTGGTACCTTCAAATGGGGTTGTGTTCCCCCATGTTCACAGGAGGAGTCAACATTAAAGCCCCACTCTTGTGGAATTTACAACCTCGTCAGTGGAAACTTTCTTAAAGCTCAGAGTTCATGAGTTGTGATGTGTTTTTAGAAATAGCAAAGGCCTTCATTTTTCAGTGAAATCTAAGTTAATATATTGTAGTTTTAGTTGTAGAGTTTTTCTTCGTAATGTTATAATGTTTCAGGGAAAATGTTGATATTCCCAATGGCCTTTTGCATTTCCTGTATTGCGCTACCAGCTAATTAGCTTTCTAACTGGTTAGCCTTGGTTGCCCATATAGAAGGCATGAAATAGCTCCTTTTTGTGTATTTCAGGGTAGTTATTATAATTCTGTATTATAAAGAAATGATAAATAGATTGAATGCTTATTACAGAATTAGATTATTGCTTTATTATGCTTTATTTGTAAAGATAAGAATGAGTTTAGTTAATGCTATGTAGCATAGGTTTAGCTGGAGTCTTAGCCTCTCCAAACCAAACACAGAACAAAGTAAACTTCTTATTGTTCTTCTCAGGCTTCCACATAGTTGATGTGTCAGTCCTGAACAGATATACAGTATTGTTTTCTTCCATAAACTGTAATCTTACAAAATAATATAAACAAAACATGCCTCTTTGACAGTGGTTGAATGCAAGTATGTTTACTCAAGTGTCCAGAAGTACAACTGCTTCACTATTTTTTGGAGAAAAATATTGTACTTTAAACTCATTACATGTATTTTAAAGCTTTAATTAGTTTGTTTAATTATTTTGCAAATGTATATTATTCCAGACAAATATAAACCAATTATATAATTATGAATAAAGGGATCCAGTCATATATAAAGTAAGTAAAGCTAGTTATCAGAAATTATGTATAATTCAATCATTCTGAAATGGTATATTCTCAATAGTGAGTGCTTTTACTTAAGTACTTAAGTAAGTGTTTTTACACTCTAATATTACTACGTTCACCTAAGTAAGGATCTAAATAGGATCTAAATACTTCCTCCACTGTAGGTAGTAAACTCAGTTTCTAGCACTAACGTTTGCTGCAAACAACAACACGAAAAAAAAAAAGCCTTACAGTTTAATTCATTCCTTAGGTATTTGCCCTTGCGTTTTTGGATTTGGAAAAGCTAAAGAAAAGAAGACACCATCCTTCAGATTCTCTCCTCTCACATGTGGAGAAAGCAAAGCCTGCCAGGCATGCCTTGTGCTGCTGATAAAACGCTCTTCGGGGGACGAGGTTCCGTGAACTATTGATTCTTCTCATTGAAAACTTCTTCCAGATTTTTTTTGGCTTAAGTCTTGCAGCTGTCAGCACAAACCTGTGATTATTACATAATACCGACCCCCTCATCTGATTGATATCTACTGTACTTGAACCTCTCCAGTGCTGTTTACCGCTTACTGTTAATGGTCCCTACAGTGTACAGATTGGCGCATGGATAAAACAGTTTTCCCCAAGAGCAGGGGAGGGGTTATGTAACAGGTGACAGGAGGTGATGAAAAATGTGAAAAATTCAAATGTGTTATTGAATGGAAACAATATTCATAATGCTTTTTCTAATACCACGGGGACAGGTTGCTGCATCAGAGCTCAGCTTATAAGGTAGGAAGCAAAAAAACACTGATTATTAATGGCATCATTTTATTATTTTCTGAGAAAAAAAGTCACATGGAAAAAAAAAAAAAAGGCTTCCTAGAAATAAAAACACCTCTGCACCCCGGAAAACCTGTCACCCTTCGGCAAAATGTGTGTGCAACTGTGTATGCATGTTTGTGTGTGTGTGCATACTGTATAAATCCCTTTGTGTGTGTTCGCGTGTTCGTGCAGCCACGCGCATCTCCAACTTGTGAGAGATAGGGTGTTTCACTGAGTGGGAATGCCTGGTAGGATGTGTAGGCCCAGGTTACCATGGCAACCATCTGCTGCTACGCTCGCAAGCGTTCGCCGGCAGCCCACACAGTGTGACATCCAGCAGCAAGCCAATCTGAGAGAGAGAGAGAGAAAGTAAATCTGTGATTGAATGCTAAGATTAAAGAGCCGTAAATAAGCAAAAACGCACAGCACAAACTGAATTATTGTTATGTTAGGTATAGTAAAGGTGCATTTGTGCAGTAAGTGTAAGTTTGATAAATCCTTTTGGAATATGTTGTAGTGACGACAAAAGGAGGAGAGGTGTACCGCATCCGAAGCACAGAACAACACTTTGGCCGATTATGGAATGAACAGAAGGATGTAAAGCTGCTTTAAATATTTAGGAAATAAGTTAGTTAAAGACAGTTTTAGTCAGCAAGTAAAAGTTGCTTCTATTTGGAATGGTTTAGACGCTGCCTGCAGATCACAGTATTGTTGCTTTATACCACCATTATAGCATCTCATTTCAATTCCAGTGTCTTTAGGCGGCTTTCCACTGTAGGAACTCAGGACAGATGTAAGTTGTTGCGAACATTTACAGGAACTTTCAGACTTTCTGTTTCTATTGCTGTGTAGGGTCCAAAAACTTCGACTGTGCACCAAAACAAACAAGGAGTAGTTACTGGACATAACTCCAGGTCAATGGGCACCAAGGAAACTGAATAATGGAGCTGTATGGTGAATTTTATGTAGCTGAGGGCAGCAAATGGTGCTCGTTGGCTTCAGCCATGGTTCTGGGGGTAGAGGGGGTTGCCCACTAATTGTAAGGCTGGCTTTTAAAACATGGAACAACATAAGCTGGTTATGAAGAAATGTATGTTTTTCATTTGCTAGCACATACATTGCAAAAATACAGAAGCATCCATTTAACTTGTTTGCCTCTGCAACCTGAAACAACTAAATCATATCTCAGTGATGAATCCGAGTTGACCTCAACAATAAATTTGAATTTATCATTACGCCTTCAATATATTTTCTTTGTCAAATCATCATTACAGTCAACAAGTAAAACTTTATATGAAGTAAACAATATAAATAACCCCTTCCAGCTGGCAACACACACAAACAAACAAATAGCAACAATAGCAACAATGCTTTATAGAGGTATTCCTAATTTGGTCAATCAAAGAGTGAACAACAAAGTCAGTCTGTCCAGCTTCAATGTTTTCCATATGATTAATACCAGATTTTGTATTTGTATTTTAGTCTTCACTTAGATTAAATTAGCCTTCTGGTGAGAAATGAACTAAAATCTACCACATCTGCTCAAATGAATCCTCAGAAGATGAATGAAATGATTTTCCAGAATTTATGAGGAAAATTATGAAGACCAGAGCTTGAGTAAAGCTTGAGGACAACTATTTAGTCAGTGTGAAACATTACACAGTAATTCCCAAAGTGTAAAATACTAACAGCAGTGAATAAAATATGAAACATGGTCACATTTTTATGGAGATGGACGTCCATGGAGAGATCAGAAGCTGTTTCCAGTGACAGCGAAGAAACTTCACTAAGATCACTTTTATTAAACAAAAACAAGCCCATCTGATGTTTTTCTATGACTGCTTGTGTCTTGCAGATGCAGGAGGTGGGCAGTTCCCAGCGAGGCTCCCAGCGGTCCTTCAGCGTCCTGGATCGTCTGCTGCTCACACACCCTGTGTGGCTGCAGCTGTCGCTCAACCAAGACTCGGCCATCTACATCCTGCTCAGAGAGCCTGTTGGGGTGAGGACCAATCAGTCATATTAATCTTATCATCTCATCAGGTAAAAGAGTAAGGTTTTGGCCTACTGATGAACTAAACGGTTTGGATGTAAACTTCTGTCTAAAGTCCACAAAAGTCCACATGGCCTCCTCAGTGGACAACCAAATGCAGCAAAAAATGTATGTATATACTGATAGCCTGCACAGTGACTCCACTATAAGGGCAATACTGTGCATTCTTGCCAGAAGTGTGCAAGATTGGATACGACATAGAGTCTAAGTGGAGTTCAAGGGTACTAGAAATATCACAAAAACAACTAAATGTCACTGCTGTTCGCAGTTGTTCGCGCAGACTCTCATGGATTTGTAAAGATGACAAAATATACATCATGCAGACCCAAGCAGACCCTTGCGAACTCACTTACAAAACTGTCAGCAAGGGAAGAAATCTGTATGATAAATCCAAAGGTGGAGCCATGAGGCATTATCCTAGCTTAGCCTAAATACTGGAAAATAGCCAACCTGCAATTGTCCAAGATTCAAAAATTCACCTATCAGCACCTCTAAAGTTCACTAAGTAACACATTTTGAAGTCAATGTACAGTCAGTGGTTTTACAGGGACTAGTGCTAGACAAGTATCTTAGACTTATCTGTATTTGCTCCAACAAGGGGTCTTTTTCCTTGTAGGGAGTAGATAGGATCTTTCTCAAGGGCACAACAGCACCAATGACTTAAATGACAAGTTCAACCACGAAGGGACTCGAACCCTCAATCTTCTGATCCGAAGTCAGACGCCTTATCCATTAGGCCACGTGGTCCTATTAATTCTGGTCCTTCTGGCTGATGCTCTGTATTGAACGTAGATACGGGAAAGGCTTTGACTTTTCCATCCATCCATTATCTGTACACCGCTTAATCCTCTGGAGGGTCGCGGGGGGGCTGGAGCCTATCCCAGCCAACTTAGGGCGAAGGCAGGGGACACCCTGGACAGGTCGCCAGTGGCTTTGACTTTTATTTTATGCAATTCTCTCAAAGAAAATTTTTCAAAAACGATTCAGTTAAGTCATATTTATCACCCATTTATCACTTTTTGTGTTAATAACAACCCTCACACACTGGATTCCATACTTACTTCCTTAAAGGTTGATTTAGGAAGTTGACTGTTGTCACTAAACTATAGGCAAACTGTAAAGAAACTTTTATCTAGCCATTATGTTTTGCTTTACATTACTATTCACTCCATCTGTGCATTATCCTGAAAAAAATAGAAAATGAGAAATGAGAAAACACATTTTAAAAATGACAATAACATCACTGTACTATGTTTCTGTCATGGCTGTTGGTGCTTACAGACTTTTCTAGTGCGCAAATGCAGCTCCAGCCAGAGGAAGGTGCTGTGTTTGAGGGTGACAGCAGACAGAAGTGCCTCCTCTGTTAAGGAGTGCTTCATCTGTGAGGAGGACTCCAGTGAGTATAAAAAAAACCCTGTTAGATTAGCATCCACCTGCAGCTACAGCAATACACTCAACATTTCTCTGCTCAGTGTTTGTGGCACAGTGCAGTCCATACACTTAGTGGGTGAGGTGATGGGGGACACAGAGGATGGGTCTTCAAAATTACCCGCAGCTGCAGTATTTCCTGTTAAATTTAAACAACTGTCTTGCTGCCTCCACAGCTGTCACTCAAGCTCTCTCTCTCTCTTCTGTAACTAGCGTTCGCCTTGGAGAGCTCGGCACTCAGCTTCCCTGACTTGTGTCGGCTGGTGGCCTTCTACTGCATCAGCAGGTAATGTATTACATATAATAACAGGTATGGAAAAAAGCATGTGGGCACTCCTGTCCTTGACAATTTTGTTTGGGGATTTTCATAGTTAGGACTCTGTATTCCAAATAAAGTAAGTCTCAACGCTGCAGAATAGTGTAGGAAGAACTTTATGGCAAGAGTTTGGGAATGGTGCCTTTATCAGAACAATGGACTCCACTGGATTATTTGGAGCCCTGACTTCGACTGCAACACTAAATGCAAGTCAGGCCTTATTGCCGAACACCAGTGGCCAGTTGCAGCAGAGGAATGGGGGCTTAAAGCAGCAGATTAATGACTTGCAGCTCACATAGGTGTCCGTATACTTTGGTCCATGCAGTGAATTAACCAGAATAGCCTCTGGTCACATACACATTCATATTGGTACTATGTAGTGTCCTGCTAGAAAACCTTGGATTTTGGCATCCATGTTGATGAGACTTATGCCTTGTCCACACGTAGCAGGGTTTTTGTAAAACCAAATATCCTGCCCCCTCCATCTAGAAAAAAACTTACGTACACACCACCTAGTTTTTAGAAAAAAATTCCTCCACACCGCATAAGTGCGTTTTAATCACATCCATACTGTTTCCGAATGTAAACACAGGTCGCATATGTGACGTAAGAACATATTTTGTTTCGAAATGCAAAACCCCGGTTATTGATGTCCACATGCAGACGCATAAACGGAGTATTCGCAAATCTTCTCTTTGGTCGGAGGTTTTTAAAAGAATCGTTTTTAATGCTGTAAGTCTGCGCTTTCGTGTGGATGACGGGCCAAGAGTAGAAAAATATCTTCGTTTTGTGAGACACCCTGCTACGTGTGGACAAGAACAAGCACACTCCCTCATGCTAATGGAAATCCCAAATGTCACTGGTCTACCCCCGCAGGAAAATGCCCCCCACCACATGGCAACAACATCAACCAATCAGGAACATCTGGAGGAACATGACAATGGCCCAAGATGTTGATTTGACCTCCAAACTTCCTAGACCCCATTCTGATCAAGCATCAACAGGATGCAGTGGAACAAGTTGGATTGACAGAGGCCCCACTGCACAAGCCAGAGTACCCAAAGGATCCACTGCCCTGGTCCTGGTGCCAGACCCCATAGGACACCCTGAGAGGTCCTCTGGTCCATGCCCAATGGTTCAGCCTTAGGTAGATGGTCATAATGTTATGCCTGATCTGTGTATGTGTATGAATATGTATAAAGGCATTTGTGCCCATGTGGTTTAAGTCCTAACTACTTGGTTTTCAGGCTGCCTCAAAAAAAAGGTATTATATATTATAGAAATTCTATATTTACAGTAAAACATTTATAACTGATATAGTCTGACTTTTAGTCTCACTATGAGGCTCTGGATTTCGAGCAAATACCACAGCAGTAGCTTTTATCATACAAATGTTACTCTAGAACAGTGGTTCTCAACTGGTCCAGCCTCAGGACCCACTATGTCTCTAACAATAACGGTTGAGACCCAAATGTTTGAAGTTTGCTGTTCCTGGTAACAAACTAAGGTTTATCTGGGTGTAGTCTCGACACATTTTGATACAACATTTTTTTTGCTCATTTTGGTATATTTGGACACTTTAGCCAAGTTCTGGTCATATTTTGTCCCATTCTGACAGATTCTGAGCACATGTTGGTTTGTTTTTGTCACGTTTTAGCATAAATGTCTCCACTAAGCTGGCAGAGCCACATCTAGAGGTTAATAGTGGACAAC
>OMNN01096061.1:4152-15415 GCA_900302755.1 Chromis chromis | reverse complement strand
AGAGCTATCCTTGACCTCTAAGACCAGACATAGAGTACTTACTAATCCCCTTCACCAGTTGCCAAGGGAACATAGACAGTCCAAATAAAAATCTGAACAAATGAGAGCTTCCTTTAGCCGTTTATTTACTCTCAGTGGTCGCTTTACAAATACACACAAGCATATTCACACATGCACAAAAACACGACCGCGAAGACATACTTATGCGCCGCCATGTGCACACATGACAAATAAATGTTTACTTTTTTCGTGTCAATCCACCAAAAGAATAGCACTTAAAATGAAGTGCCCACACTCAGCTTGACTTCTGATGCTGTGGATATTGGATATCATCACACTGTGTTGAAACCACGGATGCAAGAACACAACTCTCAGATACATCCAGGAGCGGTTGATCAAAGCAACCTACAGGTGTCTCTGTGTCCTAACCTAATCACAGTGTTTCAGGTAAGAGGAGACGCCACTCACAGAACAGAGCAGGAGAGTGGATCCTGTCTTTGACCCACTATTGCATTCTACCATTCAGGTGTAATGGAGCATAACACCTGTACAATCAGCAATTTCCTACTGTCACACTGATTTTTGGTGAGGGGCCACTGTTGAATCATCCTGTCTTTAAACAGCTTCCGCACTTACTGTAGTGGGAGTCCTTTGTGGCTCTCGGGGTCCTCTGCTACGAGCCGCACGAGCCCGCTGAAGAGAGTTCACTTAAGTTTTTTGTCTGTGAGGACAGCCTAATTGCTGTGGCTACAGTGAAGGGAGCAGTTGATTTGTGTCTTTTTATCAGCGCTATGAAGGAGAGATGTTCCTTTATGTTCAGGAGGGGTGAAGCTCCCCCAACCACCCACGCCAGTTAACCTCAGCTGGTGAGATTAATAATGTAAGAGCTTATTACAAAGCTATGAGCTGACTTGCTATTGATTCCCAGGCGCTGCGAGGTCAACCGAGGCTATGGAAAACTCAGTGACTGTGGGAGTTCAGAGTTCTGGGCTGGTGGATCGCTCATTGAGTTGTGGTGCGACCTCGAAATTTCTAGAGACTTACTTTGAGCTAGTAAGCTAAGCACTGATTATTATGTTTAATGGAGGCAACAATGAATCATTTTTACCATCTTAATTTCATTCGGACAATTATTCAGTGATAATATGACATGCCTAAAGAAAAGATTGACTAATGACTGATTGTCAGAGTTTGGTCACTTGGAACTTCACAGCTCTTGAAAATTTGGGTTAAAAAAGTACCTGTCAGGACCTTTTTGAGAAGAAGCCTGAATTAAAGCACTGGTGCATATTTTAAAAGTGCTTTTGTGGAATTTAAAGTTATATTTTGGAGCAGGCAGCATTAGGCAAATGGTTAAAGTTTCAGCTCTAACCAAGTCCCACTCCCTGAGCAGATGAGGTGGCGTGCATTCATGTTTTCCAGGATCAGGTAGGTACCTGCGGAATTGACTGTCCAAACTAGAATTACAGTGTGCAGCTGTTAGCAGTCTGGAACATTCAAAGATACTGTGTCAATGAATGATTATATCCAGAAACATATTTCAAGACCAAAAAGATTTTTTGAGATGCATGCATGAAAGTAAAAAATTAAGGTAAAATGTTGTTTTCTACAGCTTATTGGAAACTATTAAACAAAGGAATAACATGTAAAGTATTATTTTAATTTCAACATGAGTCATGACATAAAGATCCCAGCGATGTTGTCTATTTGCAAAAGTTTTGCCACCAAAACTTTTCAGGGCCAAAGATAGATTGTGAGTGGCGCAGTGAGTTGCCCCTTGCGAAATTGCAAATTGACATGAAAGTACAGTGCTTTGGACAAGTATGCAGCTTTGGTTGGCATGGGAGACTCCATTAACAGGAGCACACACACAAAGATAAAGAGGTGTGTGTGGGTGTGCACGTGCTTGTGTGTTTGTCTGAGTGACATCAATCCCTGTGGGCGTACACCTGTCTGTTTAATAACTCCTGCTCGGTCAAAAAGTGTCCTACACACACGTACAGCATCACAAAACACCCGCACATATGCAGGTAATCCACAAACAAAGGTGTATCGTGACTATTAAATATGATACCAAGCTTAGGACTGTAAAAGCAATCTTTAAACACACACACACACGCACACACACACACAGCAGGTCTCTGCTCATCACGGCAGCCTCATCTATCTTCTCAGTATTTCTTATTATTTGGTCTGTGGGTCACAGACCCTGCAGATTTCACGGGTCTCTGCTCCTTATCAAGATCAATTCCATTCAACTTCATAGGAGCTGAGGCCTCTTATTACATTATTGAATTTGGGTTGATAATGAGAGCAGAGCAGAGTTCTAGCACCTGTGATCTGTGGAGACGGAGGGCGGACCACCTGCTGCAGCTGCTAACATATGACAAACCAGAACAGAGAGGTAGTCTCATATGAACCTCAGTCATACTGAAGCACACTGCAAACCAAATACACTAGAGGAAATGTTGTCCTCATGAAGAATAGTCAATGTGAATGAACAGAACTGGACTTCCGCTGAAAACAAACTACATAAAGTGTTCAAAATGTAAATTTGAAGCATGTCATGTTTACAAGTGGCTGTTAGAGATTTTCGACATTGTTACATTGGTATTACTCACACGTCAGTTTTCCTGCATTGCTTGGGAAATGAAGTGAAAACATGACCCTTACATGACTTTCTCTGGAAAATTTCTTTGAGTTTAATCTTCAAAGGAAGCTAGTTGTGTCAGAGCGCAGTATGCATGTGCATACAGTATGTCTGTATGAAGTGTAAATGTGTTGGAGCCAGGATCGGCTTCTGGGGCTGCTCTCAAAAGCAGTAAGAATAGTCAATGTGACATTTGAAATGGTTAATATGTACAAGTATCGACTCATCAACAGAGCTCCAGGATGGATGTTCTCTCTTCCGTTGAGAAGAGAAGCTATCAAAGCAAAGGGACTTTATACATATGTTTTCTCTCCACAGAGTTCTGGCCCCAGATGACACAGCAGTCACGCTGCTAATACAAATGAGCCACCTCTTGTTCCTGTGTGCAGAAGAACTCAATGTCCCCAATTATGAACTAACCTGGTTCAAACAAATGAAAGGAGAGGCTGATTTCACAGTAAAAAAACAAAAAAACATCATGTAACCCATGCATTGAAGCGGAATATAATCGAAGTATTATAATGAATATGCAATCATAAAACAGCAGCTGAGTCACAGTTTCTTCAACACAATGGCTAAATTGAAATCTTGAGTAGGACCTGATTTACCTTAAACCTTGAAAGTGATGAAGTCGTCTGCATGCGGTTACTGGCTAGTGGAACCAAACAACTCAACAGAAATGATTTTATTTCTTTGTGTCATTTCTCAATTTTACTCTACCGGACCTGGACTGGACTGCACACTTTTTGTTTGACATTTTGGTGACTTTACTGCAGGTGGCATGGCTTTCTTCTACCTGAAGTAGGTCAGGATGTGGCTTTGGGCTCATGTGCTTTCAAGAGGAGCGTAGCACATCACAGGTGAGAAAAAGTTCATCCTACCAATGACTCCCATGTGGTTATATCAAGAATATTTTATGCATGAAAATGCACTTCTTACTTGTACTCACTCCTTGTCTGTCTCTGCGTCTCTTTCATTCAGTGTCTCTCCCTTTTTCCTCTCCCTGCCTCTTGCGCAAATACACTCCACTTGAAAGAAAAGCAAGCAAGCATCCACGCAAACACACACACACACACACACACACACACACACACACACACACACACACACACACACACACACACACACACCTCAACAGTTTGTGAGTAGATAATGAAAGGATCAGAGAAGATAAAAAAAAAATCTGTGCGACATGTGTGGCCGCTACGGCCATCATGCATCAATAGGACTAGAGACCACTGTGAAATCGCCGCTGTCACTGCTTGATAGTCCATTTTGCAAAGTGACATAATGGCATTCGTCTTTTAAAGCTGACTTGAGCCTGCTTATTTCTCTCACGCAAGTCAAACACATGAGTAGATAAAGGTTGCAGTAAGCCCTCATACTCCACACATTTGCATCTGCAAAGAAGCTGACATTTATACAAAGCGTGCATGCTTTTGGCCACACGCACAAATTATACCCATCATGGTCATGCTCCAAAACACACAACATCTGGGACAGATGGCATTGCATTATGGGGAGAGGTACAGCTATTTGGCTATAGAGAAGAAGAAGAGGAGGAGAAAGCAGGAGGCTGACAGGTGTGCTACTTTATTTTTTGTCTACCTCTGCGCAAGTGTCATTAAAATGTTTAAATTGAACGTTACAGCACTTTTTATTTTTCCCCAGCATACTTCTAACAAAAGGGCTGCAGCAACATGGGTTACTGCTGAGAACTGCTCAATGAAAAGCTTAATCTTTTTTTCCATTGTATGATTTATCTGCTAGTCACTGCGGGTCAATGTTTCTTTTTCTGTGTTCCCTGTCTGCACAAAGACGGTGGTCTAAAATAAATGTTCTGATGACTGCTCATTGCTGCACAATGGCTATGATTGACCCCACTGTTGTCGCCATGGCAATGTGAAGACGACAAATATTGGCTGGTTTAGCGAATGGTACTGGCTCTGTCTTCACTACAGTGCTTTTTCATGAAAGAAATCCCATGGTAGAATGCTGGCATTCAGAGATGAAGGACAGTGATAATGCTTTTAGGACACCACCATATCAAATAATAGCTTACATGTACACTCCTGATGTTCTAGCCCACTTCACAGTCACACCTTTTTTTTTAATGATGCAGCAAAGCCTAAACATACAGCATAATGTAAAATTAATTTCCTACCTGAGTCAGAACTGTACATGTAGACGAACTTGGTCCACCCGTAGTGTTCGATGACTCCCACCAGAGCATCCTGGAGCTCAGGCCTCAGCTGAATGACAAACTGGTTAGCCGTCTCGATGGGGAAGGACGGCGTGACGAAGCAGACGTGCAGCGCCCCGCAGAAGGACATGAGCATGTTGACTGTCTTCCTGTCATACAGACCAATGATGGCGTACACACCTTTGGAGAACTGGGAGCAAACTGCAGAGGACAAAACAGAAGACAAAGAGAGGGAATATGTGAGGTGAACTTTTCCTTTGCATTGAGTGTGAAGGTGCAGGCAGATGTGGCAGATGTGAGAGCAATCCATAGTGCAGGATGCATACAGTGTTTCCATCTGCTAGGTACTTATTGCATCTCAGCTGTGCATCAATTTTTTGCACAAGAAACACAGTGGGAATTGTAGGATTTTCAACAGTGGAGCTTTTAAACTTCACATAATTAACTATATAACCTGCACAACTTTCAGAAGCAATTTACACACTGCACAATAATCAATAAAATAAAAACAGAATTATCTGTACTGCCTCGTCTATTGTCATGACATGACACCTTCATTCTTGGTAAAGTTTGTGTCAAATGATTTTGACACAAAGATTCCCTCCAGCAGAAGAGTCAGATGTGTATAATTAGAGTTGAAATGATTCGTCCAATAATCAATTAGTAGTATTCAGAAAATCGAGAAAATAAATGTCAGACGGGTCAATAAGGGAAAAAAGTCATTAGTCTAGTTGAATTAAAATGAACCAAATCAAATCAAATGGAATTTTAACTTCACTGAAACCAACGGAATTCAATGTGTATTTGTTTTTTATTCTCATCTGTCATCTAAATACACAAATGAACAAAACTATACTATTTGTGGTTTTAAAATGAGTCTTTGTAAAGAATTCCAATTAAAAACTAAACTATTACTCAGTAACATGTTTATGCAAAGCTCCCCTGTTGGTCCATCTGTACAGCACTGGTCTGCTTTGCCTTCGGTGGAGGAGGTGAAGGCAGATTAGGAGTAGAGAGGTTAATCAATGCATCCCTCGGGTTCCATTGACATTTTACTGGCAGCAGGAGGCCGTTTCCATATCTCATTTGCTTTTCTCCCTCAGTCTCTCCATTTTTCTTTCTCTCATTGTCTATATGTCACTCCCTGTAATATCTTAAAATAGCAAATTTATGCTCATCTCTCTTTGGAAGGTGTATCCTCTCCGTGCTCACCGCCGAGCGTGCTATCTTCACACTCGCAGGTCTGGGCCTGGGCTATTTTCTGCCATGGCGATGGGTGGGCCGTACTTATCTTAGTATTTACCAAACAGATTGAAGTCGCTGCCTGTCCCCGCACGAGGGCCAGCTTGCTGCTAGGGAGCTGAGGGAGAGACAGTGAGAGGATGGCCCGTACTCAAAACGCCTAACCTGTCACAGACCTGCACCCTCTGGGCAGGCACGTGTGTGTGACGGAGATAGAGGGAGAGTGAGAAACTGAGAGTGAAAAAAAAAAATCTGTGGTATCACATAAAAATATATGCGCACACGCACACATGAACACACACACACGCATATGCAGCCTCTAGTGCTCCAAAAGCCTGGTGACTCACCCTACTTAAAGCAAGCCCTGAAATAGACATTTTGCGCCTCACCACACTGACTCAGTAACAGAACTATCTTTCCTTCATGGTCTGCACACGCTCTCACTAGTAAATGGCCACTCTCTCAGATAGTGCTTTCCACCAGCGCCCCCCCCTTACAATTTTCTAGGGCCAATTTCAGTGGTGCCCTCCATGTTCTGCCTGGATAAAAAGGTAATGAGAGCTTGTTTGACTTTTTGTGCAGCGTCCCATTACTGTGCCCTACAGCAGGTTAGCATGTTTCACTGACTCATTTCTCATACCTACAGTACCTGCGTTCAACAGAAAGGAAAATAAAATATAAAACCCGCAGCCATGTGTTCACAGACCGCTCTGCTCCGAGCTGGCAACGCAACCATGTGCTCGTCTGACTGGACACGAGTATGACACAGAACATCAGTGCGACTCAGCGGTCTCGGTTCGGATTGCGGTATGGAGCGGCAGCATATTGAGAGTGTTTGCGCGCGAGCAGCTTGTTAGTGTTGCTCCACATGTGTAATGACATTGGAGGCAGGGCAGAGAGACCTGAAGTGATCTTGAAGACCCCAGCAACACCTGTCCACCCTGGCACTCCATATCTCCTCACCACAGTTACAGCTGCCATGGCGGCATGACTGAGGTTGCCCCGGCAACAGTCTGTTTCTCTGGCAGGGATTACAGTGGCTCAGAGCTGCTAAAGGACTTTTGGAAGATGGAGTGGGAATTGTGAGTATTTGGACATTTTGTCATAATTAGGTTTCCCCTCAAGGAATTAGCAAATTTGCAAAACTGTCTTGGCTTTGCTGAATCCTCAGATCATTTCTGAAATAATGGGAGATTTGCAGCACAGTTTCCGCTACAACACATTTTTTATTTACACTCAAAACTAGTAAGGGATCATTTCCAAGAAGTATGTTCCATGATTGTAATGGATGATGTGGGACTATGAAACGGAGGCAAAGGTTCTCATTGTAAAGCTCACCTTTTATTTGGTTGTAAACAAATAACTACAGTTCCAACATCTTTAGCTGGGGCTCTGCTGCTGCTATCTTTACCTACAATTTAACCCTCTTAACTCTAAACAGTTTCAGGGCATTTTTCATATTATTACTCACTGTGGGCTCATTTTTCACTGCAATATAAAGTCCTGCACCTCTATGACAACAGCACAACCACGGTAAGAGGTGGAGACCGCAATATGAATGTGCAATATGAATGTGCAATATGACACCATCATAATGCCATAAATCATTAAAAAAAAGAAATAAAACTGAATTTCTTTGATTATTTATTTTACAAAAATGTAAAAAAAAGAAAAAGAAAAAAGGAATTAATATGTCTGCACACCAATACGGGGAAAAAAATGTTGACTCTACACAGTATAGATATGTTGCTACTTACATTTTTAAATTGCTTCCATACATTTATCCCGTCTGCTAAGTGTACACAGCCTGCAGTTCAGCTGAAAAGTCTCAGGTTTTTTGTCACATGGCTGTTGATCACAGCTGAGTCAGTCATGGCGTTTCAGTTGTGCCATGGACAAAATCATTTTTTGGTTTTTACTGAATCTGGTTACAGCAAAAGGTTGATTTTTTAGTGAATTTGTATAATAAAGGCAATTTTGATAAATTAGCACAATTTTAAGCTTAGATTTGGTTACACTTCCTGAATGAACTGTGCACCATAGATGAATAGTTAAAGGACTGTCTGTTTTTACAGTTTCTGGCTCTGACAAATTGTGTCATTCTGGCAATTTTTTAAAGACAACATGCCTTTTAAACCCACGAGCCAGCAACAAAATCCTTTGTCATAGGCAGACAAATGAAGGAAAGTTCCCTGGAACTACCTCCTGAATTGAACTCCTCACCCTTTCTAAACTTTTACTCTGAACGAACAACTTGATCTGCATTTGTTGTGGCCAAAGAGTTTAGGGCCGCAGGAAAAGAGAGAAAACGCTCCAATCCTAAGGGGACTGATACTCACACAACAGGAGGAGCTGTCAGAAACAACTCACGCAACTCACGTCTTCCCTGTTCTCCGTTTCCTGTGCCCTGCAGCTGTTCCTCTGCTTAGCATGAGACAAATATCAAACGACAGACGTGTCTGTGCCGGCTGCACAAAGAGGGCATGTTTGTGACAGTTGCTCCTGCATCTGAAGTCGTGGATGAAGGGAGGGCTAATGGGGAGCGTTAGGCAATGCTGCATTCTTTATACTGGGCATAAATGTTTAAATGTGAATTTGACATTACGAATAAATAAAATATTACATTGAACAGCCTTTTTAAAAGCATCAAACGGCATTTTTTAAGTTTGATGAATGAAAACAACCTTAATATTTGACAGAATCAAGAATCAAACAAAACACTTTATGAACTTATGCTCAGCAAGGAACCTCTGGATATCAAAGTTCATCCACCAGATTTTTATATTAACTTAAATGCAGGTCAGATGTATCAGCAAATGGGCGTAAAAGTCAAAGGTGTCAAGGTGCCCTTGCACATGGTATTTTGCCTCACTAACCTGAGCAGACGACTGCAGTGTTACAGAGCTGCTCCTCTGAGTGTGCATATGTGACTCTTTTTTCAATAGCTCTGCCTTGCTTGACACGTCAAAAAAAAAAATCAATGCAGTTGAACTGAATTGTACCGAAAGCACTCACAAGTGTATTTTTAGGGGGTTCACACAACCGGGTTTGCAAGGGATCAATATAAAAAAAAAGTCTTTTAAGCGTGGTCCCCAATGCAGATTCAATAACACATGTACTCATGAATTCACTGTGACCGCATGCAAACCACACGCTGCAGCGACATTCTCTATATTATAATATGCGCCTCCACAAACACACCCACACACACAGAAGGAATACAAGTTTTCTACTATTCCCCTCCCCTGGGACTTGCATGCTATTATACTGTGCTACATTAAGGTCAGCGGTATAGAGGGAATTTCACCGCAGCAGGAAGCTAGGTTCAGCTGGAGGGAGCATACTGATTGGAGGGTTCTTTGTTCAGTCATCCATAAAGATCTGTTTTTTTGATAGAGCCCCACTACCGGGGACTGACATGCCAGGTGACTCCGCCAAATAGGACACCCGATTAAGTTGCTCATCTTATCCACAGATCCATCATGTACAATTTTCTACTCTGTGTGTTATTTATTGTCAAACCAAAGAAATCTGTTTTCCAATGCTACAAAATCATCTCTTTTTTCCTCTGGGCATCGCTGGACAAAGACTGTTAACACTGAGCTGCCAAATCCAGCACAGTTATCCTCCACCTCAGCGTAACCCTGCTAGATTGAGTCTCAGTCGCACACCACCTTCATACAGTGAGCCTCAATCCTGCAACTCCACCTGGGTTTTTTAACATCTATCCAATGTCACCTTTACACCACAAGGCCACAGCTTTCACACTAATGCCAGGGGGAGGTCAAATCTGCTTTCTTCAGTCAACACTGGTTAAAAAACAGGACCCAGCGTGGAAAACCAAGGACACATTATCAAAGGACTGCGACTTACATGTATTAGTCTTATCAGTTGTTCTTTTTACATTATTTAATGGATCAATTAGTCAGTTAAATAAATGCTTGTCGCTATTTACCACAGCCTGATGTGAAAACATCAAAAGGGTTGTCTTTTCCAACCAACTGATAAAGAAAAACCACAGAATGCTTTTTTGTTCTTTAGCCATGCTAGCGGCAAGCTACAGATTTTAGTGATCATCTGATTTTTCCCATAATGCCAGCAGCAGGTCGAAGATTATCACTTATTCCGACCAAATACCTGCACATTGAATATCTTTCCCATCAACATCAGGTGGACTTTGTGTTAAGTGCTAATTACCACACATTAAGAATTCTAACATTCAGGACTAAGATGGTGAAAAGAACAAATATTACAGCTGCTTAGCATTTAAAAAGCCCATATTTTGCACATTTACATCTTTAGAATTAAAAAATTGGAGGATACTAGAATATGTTTGCATTGTGGAGAAAAAAAGCTTTTTCACACTTTTTTCACCTTCGCCTCTGCATTTTTAAGCTCTTTTTATTGAAAACTCTAGCCTGCTCTGACTGGCCAGCTGGTGAATGTGAGGTAAATTTGGTTGTTATGTACTGTAACCTGAGATATGTAAGAAAAGGCAGACAGACGAAGCTCTAGCAGAATTGGTTCTAGTGAGGAAATAATGACAGACTGTAGCTGCTCATTCTTTGTTGGAGGGTTTGCCAGCTGCTAGGCAGATGTGTTACATGGTCACATACTTAACAGAAGAAAAGCCTGGACTTCAAATGAGGTGCGCTTTGCACATGTTCAGACCTTTTACATGACAAAAGCACAACACTGATGAAAAGGAAACAACCCCTAAAGCGCAATATGGAATCTTGAACTGAGAACAGCCACACACAGTATGTATGGATCTGCAAGATCTATCGAAGTTCTTGTTCATTAATTTTCTATTGTTCTGTGGAGAGACTAAATCAATTTCATGAACTTTAAACAAGCGTTCCAACTCTACTATATTACAAAAAACTGTTCCTTGCCTTTCCTACACTGTTATTCACTGCACTCATCAACTTTATAATACCATGTTATAGAAGTTAAGACATATTGTGTTTTTAATTTATTCTATTCTGCAAAAGTGAACAGTAATGTAAAAATGTTTTATTGGCTTTTGTCACAAATGTAACAGCACGATCTGTATACGTGATTGCACTTGCTATTGCACATATGATCCTGCCATCTTTCATCTTCTGTAATAAATTCATAACAGTATAATTTTATCAGCAGCTGGACTAACATGAACTACAGTGAAC
>OMNN01096058.1:0-11127 GCA_900302755.1 Chromis chromis | reverse complement strand
CGCTTCTTTCACTAACCCAATTGCTCTTGACTCGGTTTACTCTGACACACACACACTCATTCCTCTCTTACACTCACTCAATCTGTCTTTCTGGTTCGTTCTGCCCTGACCTGCTGAAAGGCTTTCAGGGCAACGTCAGTCAGCCAACAACTCTCTCTGTTCAGCAGGTTCAAGTTGGACGCCGCTCTGTTCTCCCACCTCATTCCTCTACATAGGCTTCCTTGTCATGTTAAGATGAGACCAACACAAACCGCTGCGTCTGCTCGTTTCTGCGCCTATGCATAACATGGATGCATTTCTTGTTTGTGAGCAACTTGTACATGTTTGAAGGCTCGTCTGTGCAGAATGTGCGTGCTTGGATTCATTTCTAATTGCGAGTGTGTGTATAATCGCGGTTTAATTTGGAGAACAGCTAGAAAGGAGCAGCTGTGGCTCCTCCGTAACATGGAAAGCGTCTGTTGTTGATTCGGCTGGACGTGGCTTCATCGCCGCCCAGCCCAGCTGCTTGGATTCTCCCTTTAATAGACTTCACAGCCTTTTGAAAACAGCTTTTTTAAGAGCCCCCGAGGAAGTAAACACTGACCTGGTCATTAAAGTGGAAATCTGCAATTAATAATCGTTAATTATTTATTTATTTATATTCTTCGGTGTGATGTGGTGCAGAGCGGCTCGTGGCTCGCGTTTAGGCTCTTGGTACATTTTAAATGCAACTCGAACCATCTCCCTCCGCATGCGTCCTCCCAGTCGAGTGTCATCGTTTCCTACGCAGGAAATTGCGGTCATTATCGAGTCAACCAAAATTACACTGAATAACACAGTGGTTGCTTGGGGGAACTAATTGGAGGTGGTGGGTAAACGGGTTTGAATAAATGTAATCAACAAATTCCACTGACATTAGTAGTTGACAGCAGAATTATTAACTTATGTTCCAGTGTAAAATGCTTCGACTCAACTTAGTTTCAAGCAGTGTTTGTTTTTCAGTTTTTTATACTTCAAGTTCAAGTTCAACCAGTTTTACTCAGTAAGGCCGCAAACACAGACAGCTGCGTCCGGCAACAAAGTTGACTCAAACAAGAGATAAAATAGTTGCTGCTGTGACCAGTTTTTCTGCAGATTGTTCTAAAGATTTTTGGCATCTGATAACCTTAAACCCCAAAGATCTGTAACTCAAACTGGACTTCCTGGCTTGTATTTCACGTCTCATTGGTACCTTAAACAACACATAATGCAGCTAATGTATTGGTATGGGGCAGTGGTGGCCTAGTGGTTTGTGAAGCAAACTTGGAACTGGTGGGTCGCCGGTTTGAGTCCCCGGACTGGCAAGAGGTTGAGGTGGGAAAGTGAGAGTGACCGCTTGTCCCAGTCACCACCACGGTGGGCCCTTGAGCAAGGCCCTTAACCCCTGACTGCTCCCCGGGTGCTGCACCGCGGCAGCCCACTGCTCCTAGTATGTATGGTTAGCTTAGGTTAGGATGGGTCAAATGCAGAGAAGGAATTTCCCCAAGGGAATCAATAAAGATTAGATTTTTATTTATTATTATTATTATTATTATTTATACACCCATCAGCCACTTCTTTAGGTGCAGCTCTTTTCCTTGTTTTCTGCCATATATATAATGTTACTTTGTACGATGTTCATAATTTAACATGACCAGGGTTTTCAAATAAAGGGTTCAACAAATGTAAACATAATCCTTGTGAGAACAAAGTTAAGATCTCTGATGGGTCTGAACAGTAGATTTCCAACCTTTTCCCCTGATTTTCATTATGGGTTTCTTTCTAATCATCACCAGCTCCAGGCACAACAAGCCCAAGAAGCCAAACTAAGGTCTCCTTTGTAAATATCTGCACACATTCTTGCCATTTTCAGGCCAGAATGGATTATTTTCATGCAAAAAACACTGGTGAGTTTTTAGGGGTTTGATCAATAACTGGAGAGGGATTTTAAGTGACGGTCAATGTATTGTCTTGTGATCCAAATTTAAAGTGAAAAACAAAAACTTAACTGTGGTATCAGCCTCAAACATCTGTTAGCTCAAGCTGTAACTTCAATTTAGCTCTTTTTGTCCTACACATTGGATGCTGTTGGTTAAAGATCACATAAAACGTGTCTAACTTTGGCTAAACTGTTGTCTCACTCACATGGTGTTTTCCATCAGTGGCCAGTGTTGCAATCATTTCTTCTCGTGTGAGTGCGGTCGTTCTTATTTCAGGTGACGGCCTCCCACCACTATAAAACGGAGCACGAAACCTCGGACCTTTCCAAAAAATCATGGTAACTTGAATCACCACAAAAAAAAAAGTTCCCACTTCCCACTAGAATCAGTCTTTCGTCAAACCAGTCTCAGATGGATTCATATAATTGCCACACAACCAACTGGCCACATATACTCAACCCAAAGGAAGGTGGCGAGAAGTAAAGTTGGAAGCGTTTAAGTAGGGTTTCGTGATTTCTACTAATGTTTCTGAGCTTGCTCACTCAAACAGTCTGCCAGTAACCAGACTGATCCACCCTCCCTGCTCTCCACTAGCAGCTGTGTTGACTGTCTTGTGCATGGGAACCCTTGATTACTAGGCTGACTGTACATTTGGGCTGCGCCTGGCAGCCAGCTCATTGTGCCTCCCTCGCCAGCACGCACACAAAACACAGCCTTTCTTAACTTTGATCGTGGAGAGTTGTAAATGACTGCTGCTCCATCATCCAAGGCCTCAGGTTATCCACCAGGCTTTATTAGCCTAATGAAGGGTTCGGGGATGTTTATCTATGCTACAGTATGTCTGTCTGAAGACGCCTCTGGCAGCCAGTTCATGTCCAATAATCTTGCGTTGGCAGACATGTTGTGTGCTTCATTAGAAGCTTCAGCTGTGGGATGATGCCTTCATTAAAGTTTATGATTTGTTGATTTTAATAATCTGTTGTGTTTCTTGATGTGATTGTTAGGGAGGCATTAGGAAAACACCACTCCTTGCGATAACAAGACACAGGTGTCGTATAATGACATCAGTGTATTAGCTCAGTTGGAGGCGTCTCTCCGGCCAAAATATGATTTCCTTGAACTACGTCCACACTGTGATTTATGATTAACCTTGCTCCGTGTAATGAAACCACATAATAATATGAAGGGACAGTAAATGCGATGAAAAACTGGTAATGTCGAAACATTTTGGCCTATTTGAATGAAATCTTTGTTAGTGATCAATAACAGATGCTTTTAAAAAATCTCAGTCTTGGTTTTCCAAATATTTGGACCATGCTGAAATCAATTGTAAGCACCATATTGCTATTTGATTTGGACGAATACATACATGTAAATCTCTAAAGTGTTAACATTTCTACCTTATTAGTGTTCTAGACTTCAAATTTAACATGTAATTGAACTTCTAAAAGCAGTATTTGTGGTGGTTGGCAGTGGTTGGTGATACATCCACAAGAAAAATGACCAAAACTCTAATTACCAGCTCTGTATTACAAGCATATCTCAGCATTTCCTGCATGTTATGTAATGAAATGAAAAATGTGACACATAATCCATCTGACTCGACTCTCTTGGGGTTATTAGAGGAAAAACATACAGTATTATTGAATTGGAGTTTAATGAAGCAGAGGGAATCATCAGGGTCTCTAATACAGATGGATTCATACCAGATGTTGTATATCAGCCAAGTTTTAGCATCGAGATATTATACATAATAGTGGTTATATAATGCACATTGTGATGCAGACTTCTATGCTTGCTTGTCCCAGAGTGACATGATCCCTTTAGGCCTTGTCAATACTAATATGGATCTTCTTCGAGGCAAATATCATCCCTCTTCATTAAAAAATAAAATAAAAATGTGCATTACAAAATATCTCTGTAGACATGGGCACTAAAAACTGCTAAAAACACTGTCAACACACCGTCAAATGTCAGAAGATTTCCTTGTTTCTGCACACTTCAAACTGTACATGCCGACAGAGGCTGGTGAAGTGGTGCCAAGTTAAGTTCTAAACATGTAATTGGAAATGCTAACTAAACGTGATCAAACCAGGATGTATTTCCACTGGGGTTTTTTTCAGGTGCATGCACATTACACAAAGCAACAGTGAGCATTAATAATGCATTTATTGAGATGTGACTTTATCACCGACCAAACTGTCCTTTGCAAAATCTGCGCTTTAGATGCTGTTTGAAAAAAAACTTTGAGTGACCTTAAATGTCAGCATGTGTGGATGAAAGACCCAAACGTAGAGGAAGATTTTTGTTTTGCAAAATATTCCTATTGGTGTGCACAAGTCCTTAAACTCTACACCTATAGTGCAGCTCTCCACAGACCGTGTTTGAGCTTTAGTTGTACATACAGTATGAGCTCCATATACAGTTCCTTGGATATTGGTGTCTTAACATTTAAGAGTTTCATTATGGATACTAAAGCAATACATTTTAGTCATGCTGCCTTTGTAGCTTGCAGGATCTATTGAATCAATTTCCATAAAATTTGTTACAAACATTCAAGATGTCCAGAGGATTAAGCCAGCTGATTTTGGTGATCAACTGAGTGCAGATCTTGGCATGTTAACGTTAGCATTTTCATGAGCATATTAGCATGCTTATGTTAGCATTTAGCTCAAAAAACTCCACTATGCTTAAATAAAGCCTTACTTGCTGTGTTCCTAGATAACTGTCAAGTAAATCTGAAGTAAACTTTTGAATTGTTGCACAAAATTTAAAAACAGTCTAGTATATTTGCTTTGGTGCACATTTACTAGACTGCGTTGTGTCGTCAGAAGATGGAGGTATATGCTAAGTTGTGCATGGCTGTAGTAAACAGAGTAGAAGAAGCTGGAAGCAAAACTAGATTGCCTAAAAACCTTAAAGAATCAAACACAACTTTGGCCGCCTATGAGAGAAAAATGTAGATAAGTCTTAAGCCGTTATGTTTAATTGGGCAAGTTGTAATTATTCTTTCATGTGAGCTGGTATTGGCCATGCTTCATGCTATCCAAGGCCAAGACAGTGAAAGAGGGTAGAACAGCTATGCATTAAATGTTTGCTGTTGAACGGTATTTAGAAAAGCTGTTTCCATCTTCCATGAAGCGCATTAACTCTATTTGAAAAAGTCAAAAACCACTTGAAATGAACATATAAACTTTTTTGTGAAATTGGTGAAGTTTGTCCAATTTTTCCCTTTTTTAAAAACTTTTTGTACTGCAATAAGTCCATTGTGCATAAAGTAAATAACAAATCATTATGGAAATAAGGCCACCAATGGATCATGGTGGATTGGAAAAAAACAAAACAAGAAATTAAAATTTTAACTTTTTGACTCTGGCAAATAATAATGAACATTTTTCACTTTTTTGTTATTGTATGAAAAGAAACAACAACTGATAATAAAATGATGCAACCTTGATAAGATTCTATAATATCGATTTTATTCCCCTGCATACTCTTGTCTTTTATTTGTGGTACATACACTCACACATGGTGTCTCGTGATGTTGTATCAGCTGCACTGTCTTCTCTTGTAGATCCACGTATGTCGTTTTACATCTCATGTATAATTCAGCCTATAGTCTGAGGAAAAGGTTGCTTTAAATCCACCGACTCCCTTTAAATTCATCTTTCTCAGACAGGAAACAGATCTTATAACCAGGGAGCGGGCGAGGAAATGATAAATGAAGGAAAGGCACCGACACACCGCCTCAGATGAATGCAAATCTGAGATCTGTTTATTGTTGTAGGCGCTGAGGTTTTTTTCTGCTTTGATCGCCCTCGTAGGAAGCTCGACCCGTACGTCTGTGTTTGACACCCGGCTGACCCGCTGCACATGTACTGTATGTGTGTACATGAAAGATTATTTTTTCAGTAAGAGATATCCAAACACACGGAGGTTTTCTCTGCCACTGAACTTACTCGGGGGAAGTGGGGGGGTGGACCAATTGAGGTCTGGAGCTCTGACCTGAAGGCTCAGACTAGCGAGGACTTACTCATGTTCTTTCTCACTGGATTTCCCACAGACTACTACCAGCAGCAATTCTTCTTTTTTTTTTATTTTGTAAAAAACTGTAACTAAACAAATATTGTTGCTTTTACATAGACAATTTAAATTTGGTTGCCCCTGGAAAGCCCTGTTTTGTTCTGCCTTAGAAAAATGACTATTGGGTTTCTTTTGTCAAGAAGTGGGTAAGTAGGGAGATGAAGCCTGGAGGGACATGTGTATTCATAACACCAGTGCCGCTTTTCTTTCAGTCGGCATTGTCTGCTGTTGTGGATCCTCTTTGCTCTATTGTCTTGTGAGTTCCGCTGGTGGTCTCTCATGTAAACAGCTCTCAAAGGGGAACCTTCTCCACTCTCCTTTTCAAAAGCGCCCTCTCTTTTTCCTCCGGGGTCTGCGTCTCTTTCTGTGGTCACCTTCTCGACTGTCTCGGTCTCTTTTTCCCCATCCCCTTTCTCATTTTTTCACCCCCCCTCCCCATCTCCATCACACGCCCACACAAACATCGCAGCTCAAACGGTTTGCTGGCAGTGGATCTGTCCTGCTGCAGAGCTAATAGTGTATTGGGGTTTTAGGTGCCAGTGGGGAAGGAAGGACCCTGCTGGCTTGTCAGCGTCTCTGACCCCTCTGTCACAATGGCTCCCTCTCCCCTCCCACTCATTTCCCTGCCAAGCTGGGAAGAGTAAATATTTATCAGCCCCCCACAACAATGGCCGGCTCGGAGGAGAAAGAGGCTCTGACCAGAGCTCATCCGAGGCCTGCAGGCGAGGCCGATGTCAGTTGGGGCTTAAAGATGGGTTGAAGGAAGATTAAGACGGAGGCTCTGAATATTTTGGAAAATTACATTCCATAAGTCGTGGCATCGCTCAGAGTTGTCCTGTGTGTTGCCACTTTGAGTTAGGCTTGAATGTAAGGGTGAGTTGGCAAGAGCAAGACAAGTTTGCTTACATGCAAAATGCAAATTTAGATTACTTTCGAGTGTCAGTGCAACTTGTATGCTCAAGACAAATTGCAATGGGTCATAAAATTGCATGACTAATTTAATAACAACAATGTATGTTTAGTATTTGAATGGTTACTTTTAGTAGTGATTGCATTGTTACTGAATATGCTGTAATTGAGTGTAGACTAGGGCTGGTCCTGAATATTCGAATATCCGAATATTCGGTCGTTGTGGTGATATCCAGATAATAATTTTGATATTCGAATAGTCGAGGCTCTAGTATGTGTACCTACCAACTCCGATGTCACGCTTCACTTCACCCATGTTAGTAAACGAATAATTTTATTCTAAGTCACCCACTTCCCCCTGGCGCCGCTACTGCTCGAGCCGAATATTCGGATAAGCGTCATTAATTGGACCCGAATATTCGAAGAACGGCAATTGCTGTTCGGAACAGCCCTAGTGTAGACATGAATCAAGTTTTACCATACTGCACAAATGCAATGACTATTTTCCTATTTTCTATTACCATTATACTATCCATTGCTATCTATTTTACCTAAATTAATTAATCTGAGTTATACATTTTCCTCCCAAAGATAGCAAAATGGCCATTTCAATAAAGTCATTTCATTTTGTAAAACTGTATATCATTGGATAATGCAGCAAAGATATAAAATAAAAGCAAAGATTCCCATAATCAAGTGCAAACTAGAGTTTCATAGTAAAAAAATTCATGATAAAATATGAAAAATAAATAGGACTGATAATGTAAGTCACTATTGCAACTTCAAAAGAAATCCCTACCCCTTCAACTAAATGTAAAAGTTCTGTGTATTAAACAAAGTGCAACATGGACACGGTGGATAAGCATTGAGCAGCTAAAGCAAGAAGAAAGAAACTTGTTATAATGAACTGAAGTGAAAACAAATATGCATCAGTAGAAAATACTGATGCTTTTGTATTTTCTGCATCTCCGTCATTGATTATCATGACTAATGGCTCTAATGGCTCTAATTGCCAATAACATCAGTCAGCTTTTGGAGGTTGGTGAGTATAGAAATCCACTTTGTTTGGATACCAGAAAACAGCAAACTGAGAAGAAGAAAAGCAACAAAAAGCACAGACTTACACCAAAATTTATAATAGCTATGTTGGCCTACTGTGTAAGTTTTGTATGCCAAGTTTGTTAGCCTATGCTTATCTATTGACCTGCATCCACATCATGTGACTCAAGTTTCATGTCACGAGACTCAGGAGCTTCTTAAAAAAGAGCAACAACAACTGGAAGGGCTTCACTCAGGATACTGTGGTTCGAGTCCTGTGTGGGACCATCATTTTGTGGTTTTTTAATCACTTTTTGCTTCTGGTTATGCTACAAAACTACGTGGTTAAGTTAAGGCACCAAAACTACTCAGTTGGGTTTAGGAAAAGATTATGATTTGGGTTTAAATACCCCAATGCAAACCCTAAACACAAAGCTCTATTTTCTGTGTTGCCACTCTGAGTCCCATCCAAGAACAGCCCCTAGCACATGGAGTCATTTCACCATTTTACAGCCTTTTTTGTGAAGCTAATATGTTTTGCACAGTGACACTGGGCTGTTACAGCAACCGAGGAACGTCAGTTTATCATGGGGAAAAGCAAAGATCAACAATATTGACTGCCTCTTTTTTCACCTTAAGTCAGTCACATTCCGTAACCTTCTCGCCTTTCCTCTTCTCTGCTCATTGAGATTAGTGTCTATTAAACCCCACTACAGTACATCACAATTACCAGCCACGTGTTGAGGAGTCGGCCTGGCTCTGGCTGGAAGGAAACAGACGGTGCTGAAGAGCGTCTTTGTTCTCTGCGTCACATGCCACCACTCTGCAAGTGACATTAATGGCCTGAAGGCCCGGCGACCTGCATGGAAGCTGGCAGATAGATGGGCGATAGCTTTGTTGTATAGTATGCGGGGAGAAAGACCGGGCTAGATTTAGAAGGACAAAAAAAGGGCACACCAAAAGATGGCAAAAGATCTGTGTTATCTAGTTGCAGTTTGTATAACTTTACATGTATTTACACGGCAGTATTCAAGCAGCTGTACAAAGATGAAGCTGAAAAATTCAGCACAGCCATCTCATGTAATATATGATCAAGGAAACACCTGCTCAAATGACTAACATGGAGTGTATTACAAGCAGGTGCTTCCACACATGTGCAGTCTGAGGGATAATTGGGCAGTTAAACATTCCTTATGGTCTTGTATAGAAATATTTTGGCTGGTGTAGCTCGGAGAAGACTAAAATTCTGACGTTGCCGTAAGAGTAAAAGCTGCGGTCGTGTCGCAATGCGTCGGAATTCATGAGCAGCAAGTTTTTAGAACATTCAAGAACATAATAGAAAGAGATGCTGTCGTCAGCAGAGGCTAAATGCTGTTTTGCAAGTGAAGGCTTGCAGGAGGGTTTTGCTCTGATGAGAGTAAATTGATGCAGAACGACATTTCCTGCTCAAGCTGATGTAAAGCTGCATGACAGAATCACACCTTACTCTCCTTATATACAGATGTAAATCGTGTTTTCTTTGTATTGCATGCTATTTTTTACCCCTTCTATTTCCCAGACACGCACATATTCTCATTTTCTCAGCTAACCCAAGTCCACATCCTATGATTCAGCACATTTTACAAAGGCAGCAACCAAATCAAATCATTATCAGTTTGCTTGCTGGCGTGCTGTGCCTCTCCGTGGGCCCGTTAATTGACCCAATAAGATTTGTCTTGGCGGAGATCCACAGCGAAACACTAATATGTCAGATATGGTGTGAATTGGTGGAGAGTGAAGGGTTGGCAAGGATGAGGCCGGCGCCTGCCAGAAAACTGCAATTTTATGAGACACTTGACTTAAACTCTGTGGTTTTACGGGTTTCTTTGGTAGAAGCATGTGATCCAAAGTTTTTGTGCGTTTTATGTTTCTGCGCGTGCGCATTTGGAGTGTAAGTGGAGTTATTTCACCACATGCAAAGTCTTACATTTATGGGAAGCTATGTAAACTGTTGCGACAGAGGTGCACTGACACCAGTTTTACATTTAAATTGTGGTGTGTATTATTTTGGCAGGAACTGGCTGCTAATTCTAGGGAGTAGTTTTATGCAAAAGTTGGGGTAAATTATATGTTTATTTAAGCAAAAATGCTTAAATAAAATGCAAATCTCAGTGCCAAAATTTAGAATAACACTAAGTCCAATGCAAAACATGGTTGAAGTAGTTTTTTTAAATTTAATTTTTACATAAGTTTAATTACAAAAAAACTTTCACCATGTATTCTTTATTTTGGATTGGCTAATACTAAGACCACAACGTAATTACAGATAGACAGAGGCTGCTGGATTAACATTAGCATTTTTAAGTTAATTTTTTTCATCTGGAATAATGATAATTGGAAAAATGCTGAATATTGGATCCCTAATCAAAAGATGTTAGTAGAGGAAGTGACTCATTCTCAATCTGTTTGCGCTAGGGGTGGGAATCACAGGGTACCTCACGATACCATACGATACACGATACATGGCTCAGGATACCGATACTATCATGATACAGCGATACTGCAATAATCGATATATTGCAAGACAATGACTTAACGATACATCACGATATGTATAACTGAAAAATACAAAATGCCTGTAAAAAGGTTAAGTTCAGTATTTATTTATTTACTGCAATTTGGTGTCACTTTCACTGGATTTGACACAAGTTTGGATGAACCACTGAACAAAAACTGAACAACTAACAGGGTTAGCGTTAGGCTAACAACTAACAAAAAGGCTGGCTTGAAACGTTAACTGCATCAGCTGCTTTCTCGGAGAGGAGTTCAGGATGGTGACATTGCAGGTGGGTTTGCATGTTCGTAGTGTTGCCTGTGTACTTTACTTTTGCGAGGCAGTTCTTGCACAGGGCATAGTCTTTGTCCAGCTTGCTTGTTCCCTCAATGTTGCCAAAGCTGAAATGGGTCCACACTTTAGACTTAAACGTGGATGGGGCGTCTCTTACAGTAGCGTTGCTGTCCTCCATTATACCTGTACAAACTCTTCTTTGGCCAATTCATTTCCGCTCAAGTCTCCTTCATTCATGTGATAAACGCCACCGTGAGGAGTCATTAAGTAGTGACGTTGGGGAAATGGCAGCTGGCAGGGGAATCTGGCAGGGTTTAGAGCGCCTTATTAGAG
>OMNN01096049.1:0-30878 GCA_900302755.1 Chromis chromis | reverse complement strand
CATTGTCATGTTCCTCAAGATGTTCCTGATTGGTTGATGTTGTTGCCATGTGGTGGGGTGCATTTTTCTGCAGGGGGTAGGCCAGTGACATTTGGGATTTCCATTTGCATGAGGGAGTGTGCTTGTTCTGGGACAATGTTTATTTGGGTGTCTAAGTTTCAGATGTTAAAATCCAAGGTTTTCCAGCAGAACACCACATAGTACCAATATGATCAATGTTATTCACTTCACCTGTCAGTGGTCATAATGTTGTGGCTGATCGGTGTATAAGCCATGGATACTGAACTCTTTATCATTCTGCTTCTATTTGTCTCATTGGACACCAATCAAAACACTTGGCAAGCAGTGATTTTACCGACCTCCGCGGCTGTCTAGTGTTGACTACAGTCATCACCAGTATTGATCGCATTATTAGCTTCTCCTGACTGATGCCATCGCTGGTGTAAATGATTATTGGATTGACGGAGAAGCAAATGATATAATGTAACCACAGGTTAGAGGGAGACAAGTCAGTGATGCATGTAGGTTTTATTGACATTCTAAGGTGGAAAAGATGGAGGGAGGAAAGGTTTAAAGAATTCTTGTGAGGAGCACGAAGACTTGCGTGAATGTAGTTTAACAACGCCTAGAAATGTCTTTTCCCTTGTCCTAGAAATGTCTCAGCAATTCATAATTGCATATTAAACCTTGAGGTTGTATTTTAACAGATTTGTGGCACGTCTGGTAATAAAAAAGAAGATTCTTGCCATTCCATCTCTGTTATTTGTCTTTAAAGACCGTCTCTCCTCTGCTCACAAGGACATTATGGCTCCCCAAGGCGACGACTTCCGTGTCTGTCAGTGCGTTAAATGGGAGGGGAGACGGAGCGGTAGTGCTCAGTGATTTGACTGAGGTCATCCTATTGTTGTCTGCAGCGTAGGTACACGGTAGATGGGCCCGGCCCCTTGGTGAAATTAGTAAAGCAGTTGTCCTTGGTGGCGCCGGCTGTCTTTCACCGACTCGGCTGTCTTTTTTTTTCAAACATGTTGTAGTGCAGCAGATTGGGAACAAATGATTAGCTGGCTCTTATTAAATTAGCTCAGAGTAATCACTGTTTTATTGTTTAAATGTTTTCTCTTTGGAGTAAATAGAGTGTTGCAGATTAAGTGTGTGGGTGCGGATGTGTGTGTATTTTGTTTGTTTGTGTGCACACTTGCCTCTCGTGAGCATGTGTTAGAGAAGGAGGGTTTTTCAAAGTCAGTACCAATGTTAGTTTCAGTTTAAAGGTGCCTCGAGGCAGTAATTTGGAGCTGATACCTATATTTTAGATCTGACCATCAACTTGTCAAAAAGTTGAAGAGAAAAAATCACGTAATGTTGCCCTCTTGAAATTTGTCTCAGCAGGCAAGAAATCATGTTCCTGCCATGGGAAGCTAACATTCTTTACTAAAACTAGCACACATTCATGTTTCTTGGACTTGACATTTCTTTCGGCAGGTTGAGGTAATTTCACTGTAGGTTTCTCAGACAGACAGAGCCGAAACTGTGAGCAAAGAAGAACAATTCATCTTCAGAGGCGGTGTGATATCTTATTTCTTTCCGTCGATTGTCTGATCCTATAATTTAACGCTGTACATAAAGGTCCCTGTGTCTTGGGTTACTTTGATTCCTGGCATGCCTCAAATAAGGCATGTGTTTGGCTTTTTTTATGTCCTTTTATTTTCAACTTTGTCTTTGCTATTTACTCATCTTTTGGGAGCTGTGATATAAGTAGAAAGTTATTGTGCAGGCATAGATCACTTGGTTGTTGTAACAAATGTAGCAGAAAACAACAGTGGATCCTTTGGGTACTCTGGCTTGTGCAGTGGGGCCTCTGTCAATCCAACTTGTTCCACTGCATCCTGTTGATGCTTGATCAGAATGGGGTCTAGGAAGTTTGGGGGTCAAATCAACATCTTGGGCCATTGTCATGTTCCTCAAGATGTCCCTGATTGGTTGATGTTTTTGCCATTTGTGGTGACATTTGGGATTTCCATTTGCATGAGGGAGTGTTCTTGTTCTGGGACAGTGTTTATTTGGGTGTCTAAGTCTCATCAACACAGATGCCAAGATCCAAGGTTTTCCAGAAGAACACCACATAGTACCAATATGATCAATGTTATTCACATCACCTGTCATTGGTCATAATGTTGTGGCCGATCAGTGTATGTTAGACAGCACTCTCCCCCACCATCTTCCAAACACCAAATCAGGAGTTTACTAGACTTGGAGAATCAATGCCAAGGCTCACTAAAGCTGTTCTGCTTCTACATGGTGGCCCTACACCTTATTAACTTACACTTTGTTTGATTTTTCCTTAATTTGTCACCCCTCTATATGTGTCACTGTTATAAGTTGTCAATTTTGTGCTTAATAATAGAACACATTATGCATTCAGCAATAAAAGCTTTTTACTTTAGCTGGGAACAAGGCAGAGCAGTTTACAAACTTAATTCCTTTCAGATTTCCCTTGTGACTGCAGGGCTAAGCAGTCCAAGTCTTAATCGCTTGACTTCTTCCTATCTCTTCAGCACACCTGCCCTCTCACTTTCTCGCTGACTTTAGGCTTTAGAGTAGGAAAAAAATTCTATTGATTTTTTTTCTTCTTCCTTCTTTCCCTGGTCGTCCATCACTTATGAAACAAAACGTAATGAATAGATAATTAGCCTGAATAGGCAGAATTTGGTTATAGTCCATCACGGGCAATGTTGTGAGATCTTTCCTACTTTGTCAGCAGGTTAGCTATTTCAGTGCCCTCATTTGTTTACTCAAGGGAGTGGCAACTTGGCTGTCACTAATTGAAAATGATTTACATTATAAAAAAAAGTAAGATGAAGATATTTAGAGTGTTAATTAAGGTTGAAGTGCATACGCAACACTAATTTCAAGCCACTAATAGCCTCCACTGTTTATGCAGGCTTTCTGATTTCTGCCGTTACCATGCAAATAGACACGTTATTGAAAGATGACAGTAGTGATTCATTGAAAATGTCAAGGATTCAAGTTAATCTGAACATCCACTGAGACAAGAGGTCACAGCTGGGTTTTTATGTTGATAAAAATGCGTGCCACACTGACCACAGACCACTCACTGGGATATCCACATCAGAGTAGTGAAACAGGATCTGTGTGTGTGTGTGTGTGTGTGTGTGTGTGTGTGTGTGCGTGTGCGTGTGTGCGTGCTACCAAATCAATAGAAAGCTCACAGGTCTCCATTGATGCGTCTATTTAAGAACAGTGGCGTCCCCTCAGAGGACCCCCTCCACTTCATTGCTGGAAAGGAAGCTCTAACCTAATCTCGATACAGAACATTAACCGAGCCTCTCCCTCCCCCTCCTCTGCTCTTGTGTTCCAGGTGGAAGTTGAAGTGGAGAGCATGGACAAAGCAGGGAACTTCATTGGCTGGCTGCACATTGAGGGTGTGAATCTGTCTGTGGCGCTGGTAGAAAATGCTCTGTCCAAGGTACACTTCACAGCAGAGCGCAGCGCCTACTACAAAACCCTGGTCTCAGCAGAGGACGGGTGCCGACAGAGGAAAGAGAAGGTAGGTCTCATTTAGATGCTGCAAGAGCAGAAATTACTGTACGTCCTATAAAACGATCAAAGTGATGAGTCCCAACTGACAAACTGTCCTCATGAAGCTTTCAAGTGGTGAAAGAATTTATTTTAACATCCCTCACGTTAATACTGAACACTAAATTTAGTTCAGGTAAGACTCGGATAACCAGCATGACATTTAGTTTTATATTGCTCAGATGTACTTAACCCTCTGAACCCCAAGCAGTTTTTGCGCAATTTTCCCCCCGCTCCTGTCACATTTTTTACTCATTGTGAGATCATTTTTCACTGCAGTACGAAGTCCTGCGCCTCTATGGAAACAGCACAGCCATGGCTAGAAGTAGAGAGAACTCAAATACATCTCCTGTGCAGTTATAATGCCATAAATCCCAAAGTGCCCACAGGTATTACGAATAGTGGAAAAAAAGTTGACTCTACATACTATAAATATTTAACTATTGACATTTTTAATTTGTCTCCCATCTGCTTTTTGTAAACACATCTTGCAGTTTACCTCAAGTCAGCTAAAAAGTTCCTGAATTTTTGGTACATGACTGTTAGTTGCAGTTGAGTCACGGAGAGATTCATGGCTGCGCCAAGAAGTGCAGAGTTTTATTTTTTATTTTAACAGGGTATGGTTAGAGCAAACAATTTTTTCAATTTTTTAAATGAGACATGTAGATTAAAGCGATTTTGATGCAATATCATGACTTTAAGCTTATATTTTCTTAATTTTCCTGACAGAACTGCACATCACAGATGAGTTGTTCAAGGACCATCTGAAAGTTGGAACTCTAATTATTTTATTTTTTGTATTTACAGTTTCTTGTGCTGATAAATGGTGTCATTTTGCTTCAAGGTGCCCAATAGACAATATTTGGAGCTGATATATATTTAAAGTAAAATTGAAATTAACATAAACACAAATGCCTTTAGTTTTTTAAACATTCCTAAATGTTATTCTTCAGTGTTGATTGGCTATTAGTCTTGGCATGTCACCAATCAGATGCTGTGGGTGGGACGTTGCTCGAGATCATAGAGTGGTGACTACAGATAGAAAGAGCCAAACTATCACATTTTTAAATTAATCTATTTTATCGAGAATTGGTGTTTAAAAAAAGATAAAATGAAAGAACGATCCCGATAAATGGAAAAATGCTGAATATCTGATCCAATTATGAGCCAGGCCAATAATCAGTCGACCCCCTGGTGCTTAAAGCTCAAGATATCATCCAGCATTCTCATGGTTCTCATGCGCTTTACTGCTCTGTTTTTACTGAAAATCTGACTTGTGTCACAGCAGCCAGAAGCATGGGGCACCAGATCCAAGTTTACTTTGCTGGCTTTCACATCTCTGATCTGTGCTGTCCTCAGTCTGCCTGTGGACATGTTTTAGAGTGTCCGTCTGTGGTCCATTCCTTGAAAGCTACATGACCAACCAGCTCTCTTTACACCTTCAACATCGGTGCGCATTACGAATTCATTAGCTGAGGTAAAGATGCAGCCTGCAGGAATGAAGATCCTTCAGGACTAGGTAGAATATAAAAGCTCTTTGTTCCATTAATGATTTATCAATGATGAGAAATAACACCACGTCATCCCCAGTTGGCAACATAAATTCGATTAAAATGTAATAACGCATTCAGCTCCTCTAGTTAAAGCGTAGAGTATTGCGAAAATGCTCCATCAAGGGTTGCAAATAGCCACATATTTGCTTTTATCATTGGAGCTTCCTTTCCTCACTGAGAGTCCTTTGACGGATTGGAGGCCTCTCGCACAGCGATCCTGATCTCGCCCTGCATTTTCATTATGGCTCCACGAGTCACCCCTGGCAGATGCACAAAGTGCCCAGCCAGCTGTCATCGCTGTCCTCTTTCTCTCTATCTCCGTAACTTATTTCTTGTGCTCGCTCTCTCTTTCTCTCTCTCTTCCACACACTTCCACTGATTTGGGTCCTTGAGGAGACACAAATGCCTCTTCTCCCCCATATAAATGTGATGTATTGCTGGAGCCAAGAAGGGGCTGTGTTCTTTTTCCCTCCCCAGAATCTATCATGTTCATTGTCAGTGTGTTCCTACTCGGTGTCTCGCTCGCTCTTGGCTCTCCTCTTTTTCTTACAATTACTCTCCATCCTGGTCTTCCTTTTCTCAAAACACTGAGAGAGAGCTAAATATCTGGAGAGTGGTGCGCAGGTGAGCCTTTGTCTGGTAGAAGAAAAAAGAGAAACATCTTGCCGGTGATGTGAGCACACAGACCCTGCCATGTTAAATCTAGCTGCAGCAGGAAGGCACATTCCTGACACCTCCGATAACAATTTCACTACCGGTTTCCAGCCCCCTTTGCAGCGTTCAGACAGATTGACTTTCACCACAAGGTTTTGACTTGAGCTAACCTGAGTGCGGACAGGGCCGTGAGGAAAGACGGCAGAATGGGGCCTGAATTGACCAGACAGACGGTGATTATGTTTGATGTTAGTTCGCCACAGGCACCGGTGGACAGATCAACCACAGCCTGATTTGTTTGTGTGCGTGTAGTGGAGGGAGTGTGTTGTGTTAGCCAAGCACAGGGCAGTTAGTTGTATGCGTGTGAATGCATACTATGCAACTTGAAGGCAGATGAGGTGGGACTTGGTGTTCTAATTAACCCGTAGAGACCATCTTGAGAAAAGCTGAGAGCTTGGCAGTTTTTTTTCTTCTGTCTTTCTCTTTTGAAGTTGTGGCTGGTCTTTGTCTGTGTGTAGGCTGAGGCTAGGTAGGGCAGATTGCATCTCTTCCCATCTTCCCTCCCTCTCTTCCTCTTTTCTCATTGCCCTCTCTTTATTGTCCCTACGGCTGTAGATATGGAAGACATCAGTGGTACTGCTGTGTCAGGCGTCTCCACAAGAAAACAAGGTTGTCGTAATGAAGAGGACTCAGGGCGTGTGTGTGCGCGTGTGTTTGCGCACACACAACACTCATTAAGGAAAACTTTGCGTTGGTGGTCCAGCGGGGACCCGGGACAACGAGGGGGATTGAGGCTTGCTGCAGTAGCATCCTGAACCAAAACTGCTTAGTTCGAGTGACTTAAGTGAATATGAGATTTTGCTACAATGAGACCAATGGGACAAAGTGATTGTGTTCTAAATGAAGCATTCCAAAGGGTTTGAAGAAGAGCCTTTACCAGAGCTCAGCATATTTTGATCTTGTGTATCAGCATCTCTTGGAACAATATTTGGAACAGTCCTCCCTGCAAACCCAACACTGCTCCATACATGCAGAAGGCTCAAGTTGTAGGCCCATTCTGTTTCCCATTACTTTTATTTATAGCTAAGCTACATAAATCTCTCTAAAGAGTGTAGCCCTGTGAGAGTTGTCATTGTTTCAGTGCTTACATTTACATGATTCAGCTAGAAGACAGACCCAGGACACTGTGCTGACTTATTTTATGTTGTTTTAGCTCTGATGCTCATGCCCTCTTGTTAAATCTCTTGCCTGGTTTTGTAAAGCATCCTTGTGTATATTTGGATTCTCCTCGGGGCAGAAAAACAAATTCTTGCTTACCAGGCATCTCTGTAAACTAGACTCATTGCAAGAACGGTGCATTTTGTCATTGTAATATGAGACGTCTCATTGCAGCTATTCGTATGATGTTCCAGTATTCCCTTGCCGCAGCTGAGGGAAATAAATTTGACAAGAGAGCAGCAGTTTGGCTCAGAGTGGATTGGGAGCCGAGAATGTAGCTTTCATTCACGTTCCCCGTAAGACTGAACAGGTGTGGGAGTTGGTTTGTCAATATTCGGTTATGCCTCGGGGACTTCCAGGCTTCAGAAATGAAATGAAATACTCCGAAATTAAGAGGTGGGGTCATGGAGACGGAAATCAATTTACACTCCCAGAAGCTCTAGGTTCGACTCCGCAAGTCGGAGCTTTCCAGCATCTCATGTAAAACTCGTCGCTGTAAATCGGCAGAGGAGAGGAACATGCTAGTAATTGGAATGGCCTAATTATGAGGAGATGAATCAACAATCGGCCCTCAATAATAACCAAAGTGTGCTTTCTGTTGAGCAAGGAGTTTTTTTTGCCGTAATTACCCAACCTTGAAGGAGATTAACACACTCCGATGGGTCTCAGAGTGGGTGAGCGGAAGATGGAAAAGAGAGGGAGTGGAGAAAGAAAGAGCAAAAGAGGATATGACAACCCCTGTTAAAGATATTTCATGTCACGGGATTCTTCTCCTTTCATCACTGCCCGCCCATTTCCTTCAGTCTTACTCAGCCGTCTTCATAGACCACTGTCTTTCTTTTAATCTCTTCACTGCTCTCACATCTTTACCCTCTTCACTCGTTCTCTTGTCTTCTGTTCTTCCTCAACTACTCACTGAATCCCACCCATGCCCCCATTCACCTCAGTTGCTCTGCAGTTTTTGCACCATGCAGGACAGTTTTTGTTTTTTTCCACGGCCTGGACTGTGGTCAGAGTGAGTCAGGCACCTGCATCACTTGTATTCTGTTTTTGAGGGGGGAAGAAAAATCCTTCTGAGACATAAACCCAGGATCTGGTGCTGCCATTCCGTATACTTCACACGTCCATCAACGGCACTCATCAAAAGCACTCAGAGCGGCGTCGTTCTGACATTGAGCCCGGTGACGTGTCCTTGGCGGAGCCTGATTGAAGTACATAATCTTGTTTCGGTATTCATTTTTTTCCCGGTGGTATCCAAAGTTGCAAGTCCAGTCGACTTGACTGTCAGTTTACCCAAGGGCCTGTTTACAAGTGTACACTAACACATGGCCCAGATGAACCATTTTTTTACTGCAACGCAAATCACAACACTTAAATTCACTGTGACTGACTGACTAACAATGTAAGCATGTCTGATTATATTGCTGCATTGCATTTTTATGTGTCTTTACTTTACTGCAGTTGCCTCTGGCTGACTCTCAAGGGTCAAGTGGCTCACCTCGCAAGCCAAACATCTCACAGAAAAAAATCCCCACTTGCTTTTTATCTATTATTTCTTACCGTTTTCAAAGACTGTGCAAAAACATCTCCCTGTCCTCCCATCTACGCTGTGTCCTCTCTGCAGTCAGCACATCACACACCTGGCTAAGCAGGAACACACCGGATGAATCAAGATAGCTTTTAGCAAAGCAAATTCGCTTCTGTCTCCGAGTCCAGGCTGTAGGAAGTTTACCTCTTGTGAACTGGTTTCACTCAAAGGACTATCTATGGTTAGCATTGTGACCTGCTCATTTCTATTACAGTCTTTGTATATTTTACCTGGAGGGACTTACATTCAGTGAAATTAGATGAAATGCAGGATTTGTACAATAAAAGACCATTTTCTGTTACTTATGTGGCTTGCGGATTCTCCGTCTTCTGTGTATGGACAACATAGAATTACATCCTACAGCCTTGTTTAGTTTCCATGGATGACAGTCCCTTTTCTATTAATGCCATGCTCAGTGCTTTCTTAAGCCCTGAGGCCACTGAAATGCTTTCAGGGTTGCAATCTTTTTTCTTTTTCCCTACCCATTTTCTCGGCCCCTTATAGTACAATAACCTATGGCAGTCAGCAGGCAATATCATGGAAAAATGCCGGGGATTAATATTAAAGTAACTCATCTGTGGAGACTTGAAGAGAAATAGCAAAGTAAATTTAGCTCATTCTGTGGATGGCTCTGCCAATTGTTTCTTAAATTTAGGTCTATTTTAGCCAAATCCCTTTGCAGCTTTTTCAAATTATCTCCTCTTAACTTCAGTCATTTTGGGGTTCGTCTCTGTCGGTCCGCACTCCACAGAGAGATTTTTCGGCCAACAAGAAATAATTACTGTTATTACTTTTCTCTCACAAATTGCATTAGGCCTTGTAAAGAATGGAGATGTAATGGCATTTAGAGCTAAAGTAGATGATTGCACACCTGTATTTCCATCACTCTTTGCTATCTCTCCGGTGTTTTTCTTTCCGCTGTCATTGTTGTCTTGTATTTTAACAAATGGAGGCTGCATGGTGTTGAGACAGGAACAACCACTATGACGTGGCCAATCACAGAAAGTGATACTCACTTAATGACCGGGCTCGACACCTGTCCAGACTATTTGAGCGCTAGCAGGAATGGCAGCTGAGGAAACTGCTTCTCATGCCTGGACGAAAATGAAACACCCCAGCTGTGTTTGAAAGAACTGCAGAGGAAGTTATTCTTAAGGAGCAAAGTGCTGATGTTTTAAGATTTTCTATCCACTTTTAAGGTTCCCGTCTCCCCAATCCAATCATAACAGAAAAGTCTAGTCCAACTTCCTGCCATGTCACTTTTATTATGGTAAAATTGTTGTAACTGTGCTGCTGGTCGTCTTGGTGGAAGGAATTCACTTCTTTTTAAAGTGTTTCATGTCCCGCCAGAAAGGTTTCTTTGATTACACATTATATCTGACGACTTTATTTCTTACCATATGGATTACCATTTGTTTGAAATTGTTTTTTGCCTCCCTGCTTTCTTGGGATCTCTGCATGCAACACACTTTCCCCTGTAGGCTGGAATGGGATAATGAAATAAGAGAAAAGCTTTACCGGGTATAGTGTAATATATCTTTGCAACTTTGCTCATGTTCTCAGGGTCATGAGCGTGTGCAGCTTGTTTGCATTTTCTCAATTGCTTTTTGGAACCATTTCAGGAGAGTCCGTTGTGAGATTTTGAATAGCTGAACTTTGAATAAAAGAGAAAGGCACATTGTCTGGTCATATAGTGCCAACTCCAGAGAGCTCCCTCATCTTAATTTAATAAATTTGGACCAAGGCCAGTATTGGGTTTAAAGTTTCTCTTTCCTTTCCTTTGTCTGTCTGCATTTTTCCTCTCGTGAGGTGGCCAAAGCTGAAGACTTTTAGAAAAGCATTTTGCTTGCATTGTGCATACCATGCATAATGCAGGTACTGTATTTAAAACTGCTGATCCAAGGTAACTAATATCACAACACCCGGCAGTTACTCCGACATGTTGTGTACCTGTAAATGACAGGGTTGAATAATACATTTTCTACATATAATAAAGCGCCTGTCTGTTACAGCTTATTTACACCCATCAGCCATAACAATAAAACCGCCTGCCTGTTTAATTCTCCGTAGGTCCGCCAAAACAGCTCTGACCGGTCGAGGCATGAACTCCACAAAACCTCTGAAGGTGTCCTGTGGTATCAGGCACCAAAATGTTAGCAGCAGATCCTGTAAGTTAGGATGTAGGGCCCCCATGGTTCAAACTTGTTGTTCCAACAGATCCCATAGATACTTGATTGGATTGAGATTTAAGGAATTTGATGGTCGTACCAACACCCTAAACTCTTTGTTGTCTTCCTCAAACCATTCCTTAACAATATTTGCCATTTGTGTGGCAGGGATCTTTTACCTAGCTGAAAGAGGGCACTGCCATCAGGGCTATAGTTGCCTTGGAAGGACTTACAACAATGTTTAGGTAGGTGCTTTGTGTCAAAGTAGCATCCACATGAACATCTGAACCTAAGTAAAACATTTCCCAGAGCATCACACCATCTCTGCCGGATTGCCTCCTTCCCATAGTGCATCCTGCTGCCCCTCAGCAGTGCACAGGAATCACCATGGGTGGTCTGAACAGTATGCAGCTATGCAACAAGCTGCAATGCACTAGATGTTCCCACACCTTTCTGTCATAGCCAGTGTTGAGGTTTAAAGTAATTTATGCCACAGTAGTTCTTCTGTGGGACCACACAGGCCAGCTTTTTGCTCCCCTCACACCTCAGTGAGCCTTCGATGCCCATGACCTTGTTGCCAGTTCAGTTGTCCTTCCCTGCACCACTTTTGGTAGGTATGAACTACTGCTTACCGGTAAGGCCTGCTGTTTTGGAGACACTGTGACCCAGTCATGTACCCATCACAGTTAGATCATTGTCAAAGATGTTCTGATCCTTATACCTGGACTTTTTTCCTGCTGTCTGCACATCAACTTCAAGAACAGACTGTTCACTTGCAGCCTAATATATCTCTCCCTTTGACAGGTGCCACTGTAACGAGATAATCATTGTTATTCACTTCATCTCTCAGTGGTTTTAATGTTGTGGCTGATCTATGTATGTCTCCTATCTACTTTCTTCCTTATGAGTGTTGTTTCTCTACTGATGTGATTTTTCTTTTGCTGGATAGTTTGAAACTAACTACAAATGTTTTGTAACTATGAAATCCATATTAATATGTCACAATGTGCAGAGGCACTTTCAAATACCACAAAACTAAAGGGAGAGTGAAATAGCATCAGTGGCAGCATTTTGCCTAGTCATCTCAAAGATGGAGGGCCGGGAGAATCATTATGTCACTGGAAATTTGCATATTTTTGCCCTTTAGGAGATGAGTGGCTAAAACTGTGCCAAAAGTCATAGTGCATCATCTGACCCATGGGCCATCTATTGATCTCGCTTGTGTTTCAGATATATTGTCCCACAGCATTACATCGTCCAGCACAACAGCAATTACAAGTCAAATAACGGCGAAAACTCCAAGGCCTCAGCTTCTCTCTGTGTCATGTCTTTGGCTCGAACACAGTGTTGTAGCTGTGAGTAGCAGTGAACAGGTTAGTGCAGTTTGATGACTCATGGTGCAGCAGTCCTCAGCCTACTGTGGTCAAATCACCTTTTGTTCCTAGGTGTGGATAACTACATATGTGCGTGCTCCATCCAAAGCAATGCATTTTTTGCAGAGAACTAAGACAACCAATACTACTGACGCTTATTTATGATGAGGATGATTATGCGAATTCTCGGAAACAGCACTCGAAACTAGAACACAGTACAGCACTCTGCAGTACAACATAACTAACAGTATGCTCAGAAAATAGTTGCATTTCTATGAATATGCTTTAGGCACGTTTTGCTGCACCGTGACACCACAGCTGGGTTATTAGCTTGCATCAGTTTAACTAAGTTTTTCGTAGTTAATATAGATGTCATGATCTAACTAACATTATCTACAGTTACATTTGACTGAAAAGGAGGAGTGACAAATAAGGCAGCAGAGCAGAACTAAAGATTTTATGATAGCCTATCACCTTTCAGATCAGTGGTTCAGGTCGCATGTCCCACACTGGAAATCATCAACACATTCAGTGAAAGAACGTTTGGCCCCATTGCCAGCGTGTCAATACACAAGCAAGATGAAGGTTGCAGGGGTTTGTTGGCAAGTGTGAAAGGACAGCGGGATCACAGCAAGGGGACATTATTGCCTGCAGGGTGGCCACAATGGGAGAGGTGACCCGTGTGAGACCTCACATCTCCGGAAAAGATGGAGAGGACTGTACACTCTATTTTTTATGTACCGCTAATTCCCAGGATTCAGTCTCGGGACACTGCATTGTGTCTTTGCATTCATAAGCGCACAATGTCTGCAGATATGCATTTGTATGCAACTGCATACTATTTTTCTTTCTGTTTGTCTACTATGCCATGATGTCTGTTTGTGTGTGTGTGTATGTGTGTGTGTGTGTGTGTGAGTTTACGCCAGCCTTCATCTTTCTTCTCAGCACTGTACGCACAAAATGAACCACCTACCACACAAAAGCAAAGAGCTGACAGAGGCTTTTTCATATCGCTAAAAGATTACATAATATGATTCTCAGTGTGCTGTGTACACATCCGCACGCACACACACACACACACACACACACACACACACAAAACTTGGTTGCAGATGGAGGGAGGCGCCACACGTGCACACACCATACTCTCACTGTCTCTTTCCTGCTTACTCAAACACACTTTGAGCCTGTGCAGACAGACGGTGCACACACATGCACACGCTCTCCGGGGACACCCCCCCCCACTTTAGTCCGCAAGCTGGACCCTCAGTGCCCCGAGGCAGAGAGACAGAAATACAGAGAAAGAGATCAGTGGACCCAGTGATGTGTGTGTTATTTACACCCCAACTCCCAGTTCTCTCCCTCTCTGTCTTCATCTTCCTTTTCCCCAGTTCCAAGCTGCAAATTCAGCAGTCTGTCAGCTCCACTCACAGTCTTGTGAAATCACATACAAACATTCTTTCCATCTTTATCTGCTTCAGTCTCCATCCTGACACGCGGCCCGTGCACCCGTGCACATGGCGGTCACCTGCAAAGTGACGCGTAATTAGTTTTTCTTTTTTTTTTATGAAGCAAGACATACTCGAAGATGTCTCAGCAGTCTCACCTGCCGCTCACTGAATTATACATTTACATGAGTTGCAGCATTACACGCTGACTTTGAAAATGTCATCTGAAAAATGCATCCAGCCACAAGGACATCAGGCCAGTCCTGAGGAACACGCACACTCTCGGATGAAATATTCTACTTGATGAAGCATATAAACAGGAAGTAGGCCTTTTTGTTTAGTGCAACATTCTCTCTATTTGTGTAACTGATGTGCTGCTTTGTTGCTGCGGCAGTTTGCACATGGTCCTTAGTGTCCACGTTGGTGTGTTTCCCTCTACTTGCATTTGTGTGCATGTTTGCCATTATGTATATGATCCTCCATGTTTGTTTGTATACACTTGACTGTATGTCCTTGGCCCCGTGCTTCCCCTCTCCAGTCATGCACAGGATTCTTGCGGGCTCTTAGCAGAGGTCCTCAGGGGCAGGTTTGCGGCTGCCTCTGGTTCATCTGTGCAGAAATAACTCAGGCAGTCTCTCCTACCTCCCCCCTCTCCTCACCCCTTCACTCTGCTCTCAGGATGAAGGTCTGAGGCCATGAGATGAGAGGGGGCCTGAAAAGAGTGAGAGGTGATATGCTGGCAGAGAGCATAATGTGATATGACATAGTGCGTCGCATTATGGCTGATTAACACATGCTTAACTCCGCTACCCGCAATAGAAAAACACAAACCCACAGGTCTGCCTCTCTGCATTCCCCCTGCCTCTTATATCTTGGGGCTTCCCTCCTTTTTTTTTTTCTTCTTTTTTTTTCTTTTCTCTGCCCCAATTTCTCCTACATCTCTGCTGATTAAAGTAAGTGTGAAGGACATGCACTGACTGGAGTTGGGCTAGTGGATTATTTGCTCTCCTTTTTTTTTTTCTGGTGAGGCCCTCCTGGGACACTGTAAGGAGACACTTTTCCACTTGGTTTGCTGAGGACTGGTTGTGGCTGACTGCTTCCTACCTCCACGAGAATGAGTGCATGCAATACAGGCAGTGAGCCTTGAATTTTATCAGACATATTTGACCTCAGACTGCAGAGCTTTGATTAGTCAGTTGCGGCAAAGGTTATTACCTTGTGCTTGATGCAGTATTATGTGTGTTTACCTAAATGCTGTCATAGCTTGCTAATATTGACCTGAAACCACTTATCCCTGAAAATATGCCCTTCGGTAAACCCTTTTAAATGCCTAATTTAGGGCATTTTTTCCCAGCTCATCCTTTTACACAGTAATTTAGTCAACATTGGCTTTAAGGTTTTAAGGGATTTGATCGGTTAGACGATAAGTTTTAATGAGCATTCATGAGAGACATTCCTGTAACCTGGCAGTGGTTCGTACAGACAGCCCCGCTATCATGTTTTGGCAATGCCACTCATGCGAACATCCACTTTGGGCGGAAGCAGCGATGACATTTTTCCCTGCAGAAGACTGACATTTATGTGTTTTCGGAGTCATCAAGCAGATGTTGTGAAAACATTAAGTCTGCACTTTTTTCGCCCTGCTTCAGGTGTCCTCTCTAATCGCCCTTATTTAATCAGGCGGGGAGCAAAACAGGACGGGCGATTCACAATTGCACTAAAAATAAGACACACACAAGTTATAGTCATTTACACACACTTTGACATTTTTTAGGGCCCCTGCTCGGAGCCACACTTAACTCCATTTAGTATGGGTCGGCAGTGAAACACCCCTCCCTTACTTTTCCCCTCCCTGCCTCTCTGCCTCCCTCGCTTTCCTCTGCTGTCTAATGAAATGCTAAATATTTGTTTCTTGAGGGCACCATTTAAATGTTTTCTACGCTGGTTGGGATCTTCAAACCCTGTTCCCCTTAATGAGTTCCGGTTTTATTAGTTCCAAGGCATTAGGATGAGACCTTGTTGACATTTCCCCATTGGCCTGTTGTCACCGTAAAAGGGTTATGACATTTACTAGCTTCCTTTGACACCTCAGACCTTGGTGAATCTGCATTATCATTTGAGGTTGTTACATTGCTTTGGCCACTATACAAGGGATCTTTTTGCCTCATTTTGGTTCTGACAGATCAGGCCAGTCTGCTTTTAGCCAGAAATGGAGAGAAGAAGCTTACTGTATAGCTGCTGTTGATGCCTCATCAGTTCTCTTTATTACCTGCGCACAGACACAGAGTTCTCTACACATTGTCAGACTGCTCTTGGTTGAGCACCCAATTCTATTCCTAAATGCATTTGCTTATTCTTTTTCTCTATTTGCCTCATGACCGCTTCCCCACCGCCTCTCGTTCTTCTACATTTCTCTCACCTTTTCTCCCCCCTCTCTTCAACTCCTCCACTGTTCCTTCCTCTCATTCATTTGCTCTCGCCTCGGTACCTACACACTATCATCCCTATCCCCATCTCATCCCTAATTCAACCTCTTTGTCTTTCTGACTCCCTTATTCCCCTTCTCCCTTTTTACACTTTCCCAATCTAAGCCCTGAATTAGGCGTCCTATTTATTATTCTCCCCTTACCTCACATGCTCTCTAATGCTTTCTCACTGTGAGGAGAATGTAAAGTGTATTGATTCATTGTTGCATTTTTTTTTTTTACTCTACTGTCCTTTTCTTTCTTAAGGAACCTGTTTGGTGTTTGATTTCCGACAAACTTATATTTGGGTCCCTGCAGTTTCCTCAGTTCTTCCAGGAAAGTCATCCTGCTCATTTGTCTCAGTGGCAAGCTTCTGTATATTACCCTAGTTTGTTGAGTTTCCAGTATGCTTTGTGCCTCATGCTTTACCAGTACAGGAGTGAGCTGAGCCACATTTCTGCCAACCATAACTGTCAGCTCTCAAATTGTATCTACAAGACTCTTAAAAAAAATCCCAGGGAATGTCACACTGTCCCACAAAATATGTTGTTGTGGTTGAGTTGTAAAATGCGAGTGCACTGCAGATTCCATTTGCTAGTTTGTGGTATGAATTCAACCAGTTTGTTAGCCCTTTAAAAAAAAACTGCTCACCTTTTAATAGAAAATGGATGAGTCCTTTTTTATTGGTTGTCAACCTTGGAGTATAGTGGCATGGAGAGAGAAGAATAGATGGATTAATACATGAAAGATGTTGGATAGGAAGGAAGATGGAGGGCATAGAGGAACACGGACTGTCATGGTTAATGATCGTTGTATTCAGAAACACAGTTAGCCTAATCGTTTCTCCTTTGATAGATTTGTCGCTTGTCCCTTGCAAGTGCAGCCATCAAATGAAGCTGACATGTGGGCAAAGTTAGGTAAAGGGTTGTGGAATTAGATGCTGCATGCTTTTGTTTTAATACCGTGTATGCTTCCTAGTGTTCTCTACTTGTATGTGTGACCTAACTGGTGTTCAAGCCAACTTTATGTGAGTGCTTGCTGTGAAGGAATTTCACCTCGAGTAGAGTTTACATGTTCTCTCTTTCCCTTTTGTCTACCATGCAGCGTACAGTCTGACCTGAGTGTATGAGCTGGCATTAAAGTTCATTTTGGAGACTCCAGAGTTCCCAGCTAGCACGCTAAGATCTTTCGTCTACTCACATTCACACCTACATGATCTCACCTCACCTTTGTGGAGTCCGAGCCTGCTGCTCACTTTTCTACGCTCCCTCTTTGTTTCTGACGCTCACGCCAACACTCTTGTATATATTTACACACACTGGTCGGGAGTTAAGATCTGTTGTTTTTGCTGTGCTTGAGTAGTATTGGCTGCATGGTTACTGCTTTTGAATATATTAAACCTTCTTATATTTGAATATGAAGTTGTCCTTGCGTAATATTATCTGAAGCCATCGTTTGCCAACAAAGTACTCAAATTTCCTTCATTATATTGTTATTTCATTAGTGTTATAAACCAAATATAGTTATAACTAGATTAAGGCACTAATGATCTAATTCAATTACTCATGTAATGTATTTGATACATTTGATTATGAACTGATTTAAAAAAAAATATTGTTTGGCATTTTGCCTTTAGTACATGCAGTAAAGGTTCAGGAACAGATTTTCTAACCTGTACACAACTCATTATTTTAATAGCTTTAACACATCCATACTATCGCAGTGGGTAAGAGCATCGCCTCTTGTCAGACATGCACTTGTTTCCTGATGGCAACTGAAAGTGTTGGCTTCATGTCTAAATGAGCACCTGAGTCATTTTTCCATAAAAGTTTCGACGGGAATATTACTAGGCCAGACCTGGTCATATTTCCATCTCACTTCCAACACAGCAAGTCTGAACTGCATGCTGTCAAATTAATGGGTAGCCATTTGTGGAAAGCTTTTTTCTACATTTCAGCACCAACATGGTCCAGAAACATCACAGAGAGCACCTTTTTCGTTCTTTTCCGTCTATTACAAACTGAAATATCCATAAAAGTATAACTTTACCGCGATGAAGACAGACTGTGACAGGTCATAATAATGAGACTCACCAATCATCAGTGTAATCTGGGTTGTGACAAAATGTTAGCAGGAGCTGAAGTTTAGTTTGTTACTTCCAGCTGTTTGTAGGAGTTTCTCCTCTGAGTTTATTACATATCTGCAGCATCAGACAGCAGCAGGATCCATATGAGCATCTTTAAGGTGACAGTTGCATGCATTTACACATGTCGAACAACAGTAACTTCATTAATTAGTTATGATATATTATAGTTGATGCAGAGAATCGAGCGAGGCACACTGTTTACTTTCCTTTAATATAGACAGGTGAACTGTCACCCAGAGTCACAGTTTATAAGCTGCAGTTAAATCATTTGTTACAGAGCTGATTTGGGGCAGTGGTGGCACAACAGGTTAAGCCGCTGGGCTACGGATCAGAAGGTCAGAGGATCGAACCCCCACTGCGGCCACTGTTGGGCCCTTAAACAAGGCCCTTAACCCCTGACTGCTCCCCGGGCGCTGCACCACGGCAGCCCACTGCTCCTAGTATGTATAGTTAAGGTTAGAAGGTCAGAAAAGGAATTTCCCCAAGGGGATCAATAAAGGTTAGATTATTATTATTATTCATTTATTTATTTAAATTCAGCCTTTTGTTTATTTGAGCATTATTATGCATTATATCACTTGATGTTCTGTCCAATCTCGTGTGACAAATATCGCGTGCCTACTCTGACACTCACGGTCATGGGCATGTTTGAGGAACATTAGTGTAAAAGTGACCCATCTCTGAATGACAGACTGCTGTCACTTTAACAGACTGATGAGTCCACCAATTTTGCATATCCCATGTCTGAAACGGGCTTCTGACTGACCCTTAGAGGCATAGCTGGCCTATTCCACCTCCTCAGTCAAACTAAGAGGAAGTGGAAGGGTTGATTAACAGGGCATGCAAGTCACCTGAAATGACTCCGTCCCTGCCCTGCTCTCTTGCCTCTTATTCACCAGCATGACACATTTTTTGAGAAGATCCACGTTTGAGAGAATTTTTGATGAATTCTTAAGTGTTCCCTTGTCATTTAGGTCAGTCCACTTTTACCGCGTTCCATCCCCTGGCTTGCTAGCCTGCAGAAAACACTCTAAATCTAGAGAATGGGACCACTCTGCTAGTTTTGGGAGTGTGTTTTTGTGCATTTTACAGAGTCTGTCTTTTCCCCCCTCTCTATCTCTCTCGCCTTAGGGAGAGACAGTTACATAAACAGGCTCTCGTCATCCCCACACTTCCGATTCCTGCTGTTGTACCAGTCTCTTTTCATATCCCCCTTCTTTTTTTTTTTCTCGATTTGTCTCTGTCTTTTCCCCATATGTACCACATAATATGTGTTGCTTGCCCTTCCTGCTTATTTCTGCCACTTCCTCAGTGTGTCAGTGTGGGTCTCCCCAAAACATTTTGTATGGGATACAGAATATGGCTATACAGCTGTTTAGACACCCTAAACAATTGAGTCAATGAATGTAACTCAATATATTGTATTATCTCAATCCCAACACAGAATAAGAAATGTTTCACTTTAAGTTATTTGTGTTCTGCCCCGCTACATCCTCTCTTCTTTGTACTAGATCTTATGCAGTGTTTTTCCAAAGTTTCTAGATGACTGAGTGCTGTGGTGGAGGAAGTGTTATATTGGCCTTTTATCATTAGTATATTTACAAAAAAAAGCACCAGAAGGTTGTAACAAAAGTGAAAAGTAGGCTTAAAACTTACCAAACTCTGCTATCTGTAGTCGTCACTAGCCAATTAACTAAGTTACTGCACCGTGGCAAGTTGATAGATCCATCACTTATTAGTTAAGTCCAGTGAGAAGCATCTGTCTCAGTGGTCTAACTCCTTTACTTCGAACCCTGAATGGAAATACAAATCTTTCTCTCTAGAGCAATAAAGAACTCTCAGCGTTCTCTCTCTCCATTCATTCTAGTAAGTCTTCGAATGGTAGGGAAAGCCCTGGTATGTACTACAGTGTAACAAGTTAAGCATTGCCTATTCATCCACTTAGTATTCTAATGCTAATTTGCACTGTAAGCCATCAGGCCGAGCCACTCGACTTCTTTTTTCCTCCGTCTCCATCGATGCAATCAAGGAATTAACCACAGAATCCAACTGACCCATCTCCTAATTACTTGATGGGAATTTGACTTTCTTAATGTGAGAGGAAGGGCAAAAAAATACAAAGCATGATGTCTATAGTTAGACTTGTAGTAAGATTTAATGCCTATTTTTCACCATATTAGTTTGGTGTGTGCTCTGACACATGTAGATGACAGCGCCAACCTTAAACCTACACAAATGCTGTTTATCTGGCTTGTTTCTTGAACTGGGAAAAACTGCTATTTAAAGAGCAACATCAGACCTGTGATTCACTCGACAATATACAAGATGTGGAAAGTGATTCATAGACTTCAAGGGGCTTTACCTCTGATGTCATAATATTGCATTTCCCCCCTTGCCGTTAGTCCTCTCCCCATCCCCCTTCGTATTTATCTCTTTTTCCTTCCAGTTCTTTCTCCTGTTTTTAGCTTTCCATCGCTGTTCCTCGCCTCTGCCGGATCCATATTAACCTCTCTGTCAGTCTCTGCGATCCTGCATCTCTTCCATTCTCTTAATCCCCCACCAGCGATGATCAGGAGTCCTCCACGGAGAAAAAAAAAACACGGGGAGGAACGATGATGCCACCGTGTGCGAATCCGGTTGTCACGGCAACACTTTGGCAAACCGGGACAGAGTGGCCTTTTAATTAAAAAGTTGATTAATTACCTTTTAATTGCATACTTATACATTGTAACATTGAGGTAGTCCTTTTTCTTAATCACTCTACTTTATACTTACTCTTTTCTTCCTCATTTTCTTCCTCCTCTTGTTCCTTTAAGCCCTTCTATAATTTCCTGTGATCAGGCAGGGAGCGTGCTCTTACGGACAATAATCCGGTTGAGCTGATAAACTTATCTTAAAGAGGAAGGTTGAAAGAAACAACAGAGGGCAGAAAGGACATGGGTGGGCTGAAATGCTGTGCAGTCATTGTTAATTTCAGCTCACCTTTACTCTGCATGCTGCGGGGGAAGTTCGCATTTTTTATAAAGAGACTGAACTTCACCCGTTTTGGTCTCAAGGTCATCCGAAAAGACAGATAACGTTTGAAGGACAAGTGAGGTTTGAAACTGCTTTTGAATCAATTGGATTCTCTTCACACCCAACATGCATCAATAAGGCAATGGCAACAATGCTTTCAAATAAACATCACACATCAACATGCTCTGCTGCACAAACTGACTATTGCTCACTGGTAGGAGCAGTTGCACTTACTCAAATGTCACCCATTATATTATTATATTAAATAAATGTATATGAAGTAGAAAAATATTGCTTGCTAAGTGACAAATTGACAAACAGGCAAAGGTAACATTACCTTTTGAAATGAAGGAAAAGGTTTCCATTGTCTAGTTTTAGAAATCCGAGTTGCTTCCAAATCACCACCATTTCTGACTCTCCATCATTTTTACTTATCCAAAGATGTGACTGTGTTTTCTTTCCTTGTGTGTCCCTGTTTGTTCCCTTTAGCCCTACATGTGTCAGCTCTGTAACCCTGCTGCTGCAGCCTAATAGGGTGATTGTGCAGATGATGGCTGACCTAAATACAACAGATGCATCTCTTCGTCAGCAGCACCTCATTTTTTTTTATCGTGATATACAATCAGACAAAGTGTTTTGTCTTTCCTACAACTTAAGTATTTAGTCTTTTCTCCCTCTTTATCCAAACCTTTGAAGATCGAGTGTGTGCATTGTATGCCCTCGTACTTACAGCCGCTTGGCTTTAATTGCGTGCTTATTCCCCGACGTTGCTTTTGTTTGCTCTGATCTTGCTCGGCTTGATCATCTTTTAATGGTCGTGGGTAGACATAGTCACTGCTCCAGTTTGAAAAAAACAGCCCACTTGACATAAGGCTCCATATGCTGGAGTGACTACCTCCAGGGACGATGTGTGTGTGGAGGAGTGTGTGTTTCTGTGTGTGTCATCCTTGAGCAATGCCTGGTTCGTTCCCTCAGCTGTCTGGTTTTTCATGCCAGCTGAGTAGGGTGGCGCCCATGAGTTACGGCAGCACAGGTGTGGGTTTTTCACCGCGCACAGATCGCCCTGATTACATATGCAACCACACGCTCTGTTGCTATGGTAACACCATGCCCCCCTCCGGTTCACACGCTCATATCACCAATCTCTGTCAGGTGCAAGTTAGCGCTTGTTGCTAATAGTACTTTGTCAGCGGGCCGACAGACCTTCTCCCACCGCCCACCCGAACACACACATGTCTAAGTGGATCAATTTGTGTCGATTTAAAAAGTGTAACAAGTTGCCACCATGATAGCCTTAGGTCGTTTCCAAGCCCTTGACTGCTGTGTGTGTGTGTGTGTGTGTGTGTGTGTGCCGTGTGCATGTATGTGTGTGTGTGGCAGCATAAGTGGGGGTCATATTAGCCGTGTAAGCCGGGGTTGAGTAGCCTCGCCGCCTGCCTGCTGCCTCTTTGATGGGAGAACATCTGTTGGCTGTGATATGAAGCTCGGGAGTATCTCTTTCTCTCTCCTGCTCCCTCTCTCCTTCACTTGCTCTTCCGTTTCTGTTATGAATTCCCCAGCTGCTCGGCTCCCTCCCTTCACCTAAAAACCCTGTCCCACACCACCTGTGCAGTTTTAATGCATAATTTATCTGCTAAGTAACCACATCCTAGAGACTCATCCCTGCATCCTTCTCCTGCTTTCGCGCTCTGCCCTCAGTGGTTTGAGATGTGGAAGTGGACACCTATTTACAAATATTCTTATTTAAGCAGATTAGGATTGATTGGGTGTCAGTGGTGGGCTGTGTTTGCATGTGTAGAAACCCACAGTAGGTGTAGCGTCTGCTTGAAACTGGATCCGTCTTAGCCGTTTTTATTTCTGTGGTGTATCCTGTGTTTTTTTTCTATGTTGAACCCTGTGGCTCAGACATAGTTCTTTCTGTCCGAATTCAAAGTCGCCATTGCGACCACACGGAAACATCTTCTGCTATGTCAACACAAAAGTTAATAAATCCATGAAATAATTTAAAGTGTTACAGTATTACAAGAAACACAATTTTTTTAGTTTTTTTTTTAAAATGTCTCAGCTGGAATTGTATCAGGCAGCAGACCATTTTACACCTACTTTGACCTCTCTTTATTATCAAGCAGCCAAATACGATTGAATTACACATTTTATTGATCACGTTTTAAGCTTGACTGGAGGTGGTATCTCAAATCCTAAAAGAGATCACTTTTCCTGTGCTAAAATCATACCCTAGAAACCCTGCATAGAGTCCAGAGCTGGTTTTTCCTTTACATTGTGGAAAACAATCTTTATGTTGCTTTATCCGGTTTGTTGGTATGTTGCTGCTTTATACGTTACTGTGATAAACCCACTGTCTCTATACTTGATATACTGTTGTTGCATGATTTCAGTCTGTCCGCTTGTCAGATATGCCTGTTTGCAGCTGACATTGTTTATCGTTCCCACTTTTGTGGCCTTGCAGGCCTATAAGCAGTCGTATTGTATTAGCTTACTGTGACAGGAGCGATGTTGCTACCACGTTGTTCCTCAACCTGGAACAATTTTTCCCAAGGCCACAGCAACGCTATACATGTGTTTATGTAGACTTATCTCAGTATGTATGGTTTATGACGCACGACTACCACGTTTTATATGTGAATATGTGGACAACAGGGTGGAAATGTTGAGGAATCGTGCATACAAAGCCGCCATCCTCTAAATCAGTTCTCCTTCCATTACCGCTGCGGCCCCTCTTACTTAGACCGCCACGACAAGGTGAGCCATCAGGGTTAATGTACCATCAACAACCCCTCTTAACCTTGGAGGCAGGCTCTTTATGGGCTAGGTTGTGCATTGGGTTAATGTCTTTTCACTTTAGTGTACAAGAGCGATGGGGCCATTCCGACACCTGTCAGTCAACTCACTGTCCAATCAAGATCAGTAAAGACATTTTTCACACGGAGGTTAGTCCATTTGAATTGGAGGTTGTCAAAAGGAACTGAAGTGGCCCCGAGCCTGTTGTGTCACATACATTGTCATCATTGTGCCTCAAATGCACTCTAAACAGTCGATAAATCAAAGTGGGAGAACCTGGTAACCCACCTGTCAGTCACTTAAGCTGTGTTGTACCTTTATCAGCGACGAGGCTTTACCTGACACCAGCCTCTCATCTTTTTAGTTACTGGCACTGAGTCATATTGGTTTGAAATCCAGAAGGAACATTTGCACTTAGCACAGAGGAAGAAAGACGGCTTCTTTTTTACCGCTTTGATGTACATTATTTTTGAAATGGCCACATGGAGAATTTTTTATTAATTTTTTATTTTGCAAGGTGTGATTTTCTCACTGACAACCCCTCATTACATCACATTTAATAAAGAATAACAACACTACCTGCACTTAATAGAACCAGTCCTCAGCCTCTCACCTTTCACATGTTTATCAAGAGAAATGTGAAAATGTTTAACTGATGACATGTCTCTAATTTGTTGTTACCAAATAATTTGTTGTGTAGGACCTTTCCATTGCATTTTAGTTTAGTAAATATTCATTTAATACTTAAGAACAGAATATTTGGATCAAAATAACGGAATACCTACTGTTTTTTTTTTTTTTGTTTTTTTTTACCTGTGTTTGGCTGCAGTTACAAATAATAAGTAAGTAATAGCCCTTAAATGATAATTGATCAAAAAGTTCGGAGACTCTGCCTACATGAAGCAAAAACCGTACTTGATTTAAATGTGGCTGCCATCCTTGTTGAAGTAATGCCCTTGTGCAATGAGAAAGCACTTGTATCACTCCTTGGAAGTCCAGTTAGTTAAACATGTCAAGCACCAACATGTCGGTATCAAAACTGTGACCCTTCTACTTTAATTTGCAGAACAGGAGGAAGCCACATGGTGTCAATCTATCGGGTGGGTGTGGAATAATGATTATTATTGTGGCCAAAAACTGTGTCTGTATTTGCCATGCTGTGTCCGGATGACCACCGCATTGGCGGCTTTTTGCGCCAAATATTCCCCCTTATACAGTTGCTAATGTTACAGTACAGCTCTTTGACAGTCTGACCGTGGGGATTAAATCCTGGAATAGAACCATGTGAATGTTGAAGACAGGCAGCAGTATGCTCCTGATGCTCCTGATCCAGTGCATCTTGTTCAGTTTTGGAAACTGTGGACTCTCCCACTGTTAAAACTGCTGTTTATTCTCTTGGTGGTAGCTGCAGACCACCAGACTCTCCTCACCAGAGATGATCCTTTACATGAAGGTTGGCACATCCAGGGCTGCTGACTGACACAGAACTGTATGATATCTTCTCTACTTCAGTAAGAAAAATTGCAAAATGGAAAAATTGCAAATGTGCACCTACCAGCGGTCAGAAAAATACGTTTATCACAGGTTCCAATGTTGATAGCGCAATGTAGAGACTCTCTGTTTATGTCAGGGCCAGCAGCTGATCAGATAAAGATGGCGGCTGCCAGTGGTATATCCAAGGTGAGGATAGAGGGCTCTATTATTTGTGAATATTTGGGGTTCAGATCTGATGATACAGGTGACCCACCCAGCAAGGTCGATGCTGTCTGAGCTCTTTCGTCAGTGGAAAACAGCCTAATGACTTCTCCTTTCAAAATCATCATACTTTAAGCTTTTTTAAATACAAATACTGTATACTGCGGTATTATATTTGAAAGGTATCAAAATGTGTAAATATGTAACTATGGCCCAAGTGTGCAACAAATTTCTTTGTTAGAATATACAACCAAATCTAAAGGCACATTTGCCAGACATTGAACCTTGAGTCCTTGCAGGGATGAGAAAAAGCTTTACCAAATGTCACCCACTCACACTAGAATATGGTGATTTCTAAAAGTTCAATATCATTATAAAAATCATCTGTTAAAAGAACATAATATGCACGCTTAGACATACTGTAGACGCACTTGAAAAATCAGTTCATACGGCTTTAAGAGGAGGCTGTGTACTTATGTTAGATGTGATGTGCTTCTCGGTGAAGCAGCTGTCTATCTTGTTGATCATTCTCCGACTCTAATGGCTTAGTCAATACAGACAACATCATTGAGGAACAGGAAATCCAGGGTCGTCCACCTTTCTCCCACACAAACCTGTCCCACTCATTAACATGACACCATCGCAGATTTCTAATGAGCTCTTCCTCACTTCGTATGCCACTCAGATTCCTCCCTAGACCTAATTTACAGCGATAACTTTTGTACATAATATTGTGAAGGACATTCTGAATACCGGAATAGAAAGTAAATGCTGAGTCTTACGGCAGCATCTTTCGGTGAGATTTTTAGCACAGGGTGTTCTACATCCAGTAGCAGAGGCAGAGGGATTTAAGGCAGTGTTTCACTTTCATTTTAATAAACCTCCTTTACAGACATTCCAGTACTTCTCTTTGATACTTCTGTTGTGTTGTTTATAGGTAAGGCTCACCCACCTCCCATCTAAAGAGGATAAAATTAATCATAAGTAAATGGGGTACCTTTTTTATTCTGATGTATAGCTTTAAGCCTTTTGATTTGAGCTTCTGGGGAAAAAAAAGGGACACAAGTGAACATGGAGAGAAGGAGAAATACGTGCCCTCGATTGAATTAATGAACCATTCTCTCTAAAGGGGTTTCATCAGGGAGGTAATAGGGGCTAAATTGATTCACAAAGTGCACTTTTATGAATAACATGCTCCTATTGATTTCAATTGTTCTCCAACTGTGATTGGGTAATGAATTAACTATGGAACTATGTCAAACCCATGTTGGAAGACAGACCACTCTATATTATCTCGCTCATATTACTCCATACTTGAGTTACTTTGCGACAGCTGCATTGCTTCAGAACCGCACAAGATTGTCGCAGGTTGTGAGGGCCGCGCTACCTTGTCCACTGAGGTGTGTGTGAATCAGAGGGCAGTGACGTGTGCACTGCAGCTGTCAAGTGCTCTACATGGTATGTGCGAGCGCAGTATGTGAAGGTACTGCGCAGTTTGACACGTGCACGTCATTTTCAAACAGAAGTCTATTCAGAGTGTTGCAAATTAATCATAAAAGGTGTTTAATGCTCTTAATTTCACAGCAGAGCAAAAACAAAACACCGCTTCTCAAATCGGAGAAAATGTTGTAGAGATTCGGTTCCAAATAATTTGCATTTAAATCCAACGCGTTGAAGATATGTATCTGTTTACTTGTTAAGGTTGTTACAAATGTTCCTCTTGGAGGTTCAAACCAAATGCTCCGTTTTTTCCCCTCAACTTTGTCTTTGCATTTCTGTGTCCTAAAAAAACCCAACATAGGCTGCACTGACAGAACTTGAGCACTTGCCTGCTAACAAAGTGCGCAGTGTGCACTTGGGGTAGCACTGGTGATTTTTGTCTCAACAGAGCCTACACACACACACTACTACAATTGACACACTGCCACATTTAATCAGTGTTCAAAGCAGCCCTCACACCCTCGTTCTGGCACTACGTGTGTGTTCAGTCATCCATCTGTCTGTGTATTCATCCACCTGTGCTCGAATGTGTGAATCTACGAATGTAGCACCACCGCTTCGACTTTCTCCACTGCAAGCTCTTCATCAAATTAGAAATAGTCAGACAAATCGGCGCTAAGCTAATCAGCAGACCTCTTAACTAGCTGAAGCAGAGCTGCACTTGCTGTTAAAGAGCTTCTCTTCAGTCGGTGAGGTATCTGCTGTGCCAAGTTGGGAAAATGAGACTTCTGCTGCTCCAACAACTTGGCTATGACCAGGTGACTTTTTTATTTCTCCACGGCTGTGCATTATTGCATCCATCGGTTAGAAGTTAAACTTGTTTTAGAAACCAATTAAAGTCCCTCTCTCTGCAGCTCAGCACACCAGCTCACCAACAGCTCTGCTCAGACACTGTAGAAAGACTCTGTAGCACACAATTACAGTTTGTAATATTGGACTCAATCACATATGTTTGAACCAGAAACTGATTCTGAAAAAGAATAATGATACAGAAAGCTTCATCCTGCAAGCTGACAGGATTAGTTCCTTAGGTCTGTTATGTGTGAAACCCCAAAAGTCCTTGTTTTTGAGACTGTCATCGGCACACTGCAGTTTCAAGGTTAAAATGACAGCTTGTTTCGCTCACGGTGCATCTTTTAGCATATTAAAAACACCATATAGACATGTTAGCTAGGTAAAAAAACTAGATTCTCACGAGGGGGTCTTTAAAGTTACAAAAGCTAGCTGTCGTGCCTATGAACGGTTAAAAAAAAAAAACAGTTTGATGAAAAACAGCTGCATAGAAACCATAAGATTATTTAGGTGTAGCAAGAAAACAGTAAGCAGGGCTACAGAAGATTATTATAATTCAAGTTAGATGAAATAAGAAAACAAAACAGGCAAACGGAACAGACCTAATCTCTACCACACATGCTTTAAGCCTTCTTCCAGCCTTTTTTTTTCATGTGATTGTGATAGCCACTATGAGCAGCATGAGAGCAACCTTTCCCCATCACCACATTACCCCACCAGACTCACTTGTCACTCACTTGGGTGTTAGTGTGTTTTGTCATTCAAGAAATGTGAAGGTCAGCCTAACCTGCCATCTCTCTCAGCTTGGTCTCCATTATTCGGACTTGTTGTCCTTTCAACCCGAGCTTAATGGCCTGCTGCTTTTTTTCTTTCCCCTTCCCTTTTTTCCTCCTTATTTCTATCTCCCTCTTCTCGTCCCTTCTTTCGCTCTCTCTCTCATTGTCTCTGGCAGCTTGGTGGCTCTAGCGTCTGGCTGCAGTTGCAGAGCAGCAGCAGACGCAGCAGTCACATACCTGCATTCAAGTGGAACAAACAGGATGGTTGGCTGCTCACGGAAGGTCATCAGCCCTGGGCACAGTGTGTGCGTGCGCGTGCATGAATTTATTTGTGCTTTAAAAAGAACCGGGGCTCCATAGTGTTTCTAATGGTGCACTCGGACATAATGCAAAGCAAGTTTTCATCTTGTTGTAATCATACTGATCACTGGAGGCTTTTAGCAGCCTTGACCACAAATAATAAATAGAGCATCCTTTTACCCTCTTTTACACACACGCAGCAACAAAGAGGAAAGCAGCAGCAGGATGTTAGTCCTTTTTAGCGGAAACCTGCTACAGAAGTTGGCACAAGCATCAGAGGTGTGAAGACGCAAACTGGGGATACAGCTGGAGGGGGAAAAAGTTTGCCTTTTTGTTAACCGTCTGAACCCCAAGCAGTTTCTGGGATTTTTTTTTTGCTCCAGTCACATTTTTACTCACTGTGGGCTCATTTTTCACTGCAATATAAAGTCCTGCACCTCTATGGAAACAGCACAACCGTGGCTAGAAGTAGAGAGATAGCAAAGCTGGAATATCATACAACAAGAAAAAGTAAAAAATTTAATTTCATTCAATAATAATTAAACAAAATTTTTATTCAACCTTGATTTAACATGTACAGCGTTTTTCCAAGAGCCCACGTTTTACAGACATTGGGGAAAAAATGGTGGCTCTATTTTATAAAGATAGTTTCCATTTTTTAAGTGTGACACGTAGAATAAAGTGTTTTTTGAAGAAATATCAAGATTTTTAGCTTAGATTTGGTTATTTTTCCTGACAAAAACGAAGTGTCTTTCCATTTTTACCCTGTCTTTCTATGATAGACAGTGTAATTTTGGCAATCAAAACAAGAAAACCATGCTTTTCAAACCTCTTGTTGGGTTTTCGGGTTAATGTGCTGTACAGAATTGTCGGTAGCTCACATGAACTTGCGGTGAGGAGGCAAATGTGATTTCAGCTCTTTTGTTTGAACCGGTCTCTTGTCACTATGACACCAAACCCACTGCAGAATCAGATATCAGCACGCAGCCATGCGGTTGTGCTCGGTGCCCAGTCTCACCATAAAGCCATCCACTTGCTACCACCCTAAAAGTGCTGCAGTGATAGCCGCCAGGCTAATGAATGGTGACACTCTAATCTTTGTCATCGCTAATTGGTGCTGCAGGTTTGATTAAAAGCCAAGTCAAGTCAGCTCAAATGCAATGTGGAAAGCATGTTTATTACCAGACTCTGTTTATTCCAGCATTTCTTAGTGTGCAGATAATGTGTGCATATGGCAGGACTGTATATGTGTGTTATGCTAATAATGCACATACCTATCTAATGCAGTAAAAAAAAAAAATCCAGCTTGATCTTGGGGTTTACGAAGCGCGGCTACGTTTTCGGTCTTCATTAACCTTGCTCGCCCTCAATCTCCACAATTTCTACCTGTTTACTTTCCGTCTTCCTTCCCTCCATTTCCCCACCTTTTCTCCTGCTCTTTTCTTTTTTTATAGCATTTGTAGGATGAATAATTCAATCTAATTTGATAATATGACCCTGTCATTTGTTAGCGGGGATGCTGGGCAACAGCGCTCAATCCTTCTGTGACTTGTTTTATGGGTTTTCTTCCATGGTTATGACTTTTGTTGTGTTTTTCTTCCAGATCTCATTTGCTAATTTGTCTGTCATTTACACACACACACACACACACACGCGCACGCACACACACGCACACACACGCACACACACGCACACACACGCACACACACGCACACACACACACACACACACACACACACACACACACACACACACACACACACACAGTGCACTCCTATACATCACCACATCAATGAG
>OMNN01096048.1:5720-22422 GCA_900302755.1 Chromis chromis | reverse complement strand
GTTTTGAGAATGACACAAAATTAGTTTTCACAAAGTTCACTGCTTCAGTGTTTTTAGATCTTTTTGTAAAATGTTACTCTGGTATACTGAAGTATAATTACAAGCATTTCATAATTGTCAAAAGCTTTTATTGACACTAAATTGAGTTAATGCAAAGAGTCAATATTTGCTGTGTTTACCCTTCTTTTTAAGTCCTCTGCAATTCACCCTGGCATGCTGTCAATCAACTTCTGGACCACATCCTGACCGAGGAATATGAATAATCAGTTTAATTGATAATTTGTCAGAATTTGTGGGTTTTTGTTTGTCCACCCGCCACTTGAGGATTGACCAAAAATTCTCAAAACTTTTGGCCACGGCTGTACTAGCTTCTTTTGTTCACATCGCCTTCCTTTTTTTTCCCCATTTCTAGACAGGGCTGTGTCTACTGGATTTTTTTCAGTGCACACACAGAACAGACCAGAAGTATTCATTGGACATAGAGGATATATTCACTAAATTCATACTTTATTGGATTACAATCACATGCTCCACCTTTAAGAGAAGATTGATTGTGGGCTGGTTGAGGTTATATTGGGACATCCCACTGCTTCCTGCACTGGAAACAAATATTGCCTTTTATTATAAATAGCTGTTTTGAATTGGTTACATGCTATACAAAAGGGTTGGTTTGGGACATGCAGAATTAAAACCTTATTGCCTCAGTATCATTTGGTTTGAATAATGAAAGGCTATTTGAAGCATGGTTTCTGAGTTAATTAAAAACGACATACGGTATTTAAGTCCAAGCACTCTTCATCCCTCCATGGCATTCATTACCCGAGGTTTTGTCATTCAAAAAGAGCCTGTCTGGAGTTGATCGTGCATGTTCAATACCTAACCCTCATCACTGTGAAACTAAAACATGTGTATTTTTTTTGTTGTTTCCATCATAAAGAAGGTATTTATGGTGAAACTGAACAAATGTCATGCTGGAAATTCCCACCATGACAAATGGATTCCATTTAGATGGGAGGGGTTGTTTTTTTTTTTCTTCACTACCACCTTTAGGATTAGTTAAATGGTATTGTGTGTCCACTTTAAACAAGCCCTGGCCTAAGAAAATGGAATGAGAAAGTAATCACAATCACTGTAGCCATAAGCAACATTCAAGGAACTATTGGGAAAGCATTCCTTGACGTCTGTTCTGTGTTGCCATTTGACAAGATACATCCTCTGTATCACTGCTAATGTATGAAAAACAACCCTTGCCAAGAAACAGCTGGGGAACTTGGCAAAGCAGAGTGCAGTGTGTGTATCTGTGTGTGTGTGTGTGTGCACGTGCATTTCTGCGTGTTTGCATGCATGCATGTGTGACAGAGCAGCTGATCTTTTCCTGGCTGTTTCTAATTTGCACATCACCATAATGTTTTACAATCCCAGTTTCAGTAAGCCCCTCCTCCTCCCTTCCTCTCCCCAGTGTAATGCTGCTTTAACTCTGAGCAGACTTCAGGAGACCTGGGAGAGTTAAGTGGGTCAAATCCCTCTCTGTTGTACTGACGGATGGCCCCCTGCTTTGTCACTTCATTTATTTTTCAGCATGTTCTTCTCAGACTGTGCACATTTTTTGTCAGTGGAAATTGTTTTTGTTACTAAACAATAAATATCCAAGCTTTTTTGCAGAGTTGCATCTGAGCTACATCTGAATCATTTGCAGCAACAAACCTGTACAGGTCTTCATGTTAATATGTAGTATTTGCAATGCTATTTATTTTCAATTTTAAACAAGTTTCAAATCAGGCAGGCTTCCAGATTTCAGGTAGCACATTTAACCTATGCATAGACATTTTTCCTGATTAGAAAAGAAGCAACTCTTGATGTTTTCTATGGCTGCACAGCGTATTGATGCAGCATCGAGATCGCAGTGTGCACATGTGCAATAGTCTCATCGCAGGTCGCGCAATGTGAAGTAAAGCAAATTAACTCAAACACATTTTTTTGCTGCTTGTCTCAAAGACACGGTTTGTTATCATTCAGACTCCACATGTGCACAGCTAAATGAACAAGGAACAGGAGATAATTACTGAAAAGGAAGATTTGGATGCAAAAAGAAACACAATGTCTGTTGTACTGAAGTATTGCGACTGCAGAAAGGATGACATTGACCAAAAAACAGGTACTTTGTCGACAGTGTCTTGCAGTTGTTACAGACTGTGGAGAGGAACACTGCAGCACCGATTCTTTTCCATTTTCTACTCAAACGATTTCTGTTAGTAGACTCAAATTCGTAACTGTCACATGCTGTAAAATCCACCTTTTGCAAGAAAAAAACATTACGTTTCATCATCAGTCATAGAAAATGAAAATGTGTGTGTTAACAATTAGATGCTTTTCCCCAGTTTCCTGTTGCAGTGTTGTTGAAACTGTTTCATTCCCCCAAATTTAATTAGACTTCAGATGTTGCAAATATAAGTGATGACCTAGTTCCTTCGAGGTATGTAGGACGTTATTAAATTTCACTTCTGAATGAGATGTAATCCACTCCTGCATACCCTAAATCTATATGTATCTCATTATGGGTTCAGGTTCTCTCTCTGTCGCTTCCTTTCTGTTTCTTTTTGTTCCTCAGCTGCTAGTAATAAAAATGCTTGTAGTTTCACACAAAAAGCACAGGAACCTAGTCTAATGATTCATATCAGGCATTCTAACAATGCTAACAACCTGTTTCTCGTTACCTTGGGTGCCAGGAGGGACACAGGTACTTATGGTACATGTATTTATGTATTTATGGGAGAAAAAAACATACAAAAGCAGCTAGAGTGATGGATGACCTGTAACTCTGAGATACTTGAACATTAAACTATGGAAAGCCACCTGAGCATCAGTAAACCCATCACTTTGCAAAGCAAATTTGTATAACCCCAGGGAGATGTTTCCATTTGAATTTTGTCTCATCTGCGATGCAGCAGCCTGACATGAAATCCCAGTGGCCTGCAGCTTTGCTCCAAACAACCCTCTGGGATTCTGCTTTGATGACTCGGAAGTATCACCTTTAAAAGTGAAATGTGTAACACAGCCACAAGGTTGTTTACAACTGCTGTCACATTTCAGAATTTATGATAGGATGCAAAGCATGTGGCTTACAAAACACACACGCTAAAAAGTCATTCAATGGACCTATTCCCACCACTCAGTTAAAGGTTTGTTGGTTGAACATTTTTTCAGAGTGCACAGCAGCAGGAAGAATGTGGTATTTTAAGTCTAAGCATAGCTGTATATGACTTTTGCAGGGAAGTGGAATTCCCTTGGATTGATGCCGTCTTGTTGGGATGATTCCAGCTGCTTATTTTTTCAGCTGTGGTGTTTTTGGATCACAAAGTTAAATCATTACATGGCGGGAGCATTAAGTCCAAACTGACGTAACATGTAGAGAGATGGCATGCTATGTTGTCTGTAAATGGACAGTCGTACAGTACATGAGGATTGTTGGGCTGATTATTGTAAGAGTCAGGATTACAACAGATCAGATCATGAGATGTATACTGTATGTTCTTGCTACTCTGGGTACTCTTGCTACGAGAGTTTCCTTTGACAAAATCAGCAGTTTGTGGCCGCAATTAAATCAGACTGTTGCGATTCATTCTTTGCATTCTTGATTCACTTGCTGCTTATTGCTCATATTAAAAGTATTTTGAACATGTTGGTCTTCCATGCCAAGAATCCGAACCACTGACGTCACACCTTGTTCTAGTTTACAAGCCCTGCATGGACAGGCCCCTGATTATATCATTGACCTGCTTCAACCCTACATCCCCTGTAGATCTCTCAGGTCCTCGGATCAGAGTTTCCTAGTAGTCCCCATGGCCCGTTTAAAAACCAAGGGTGATTGTGCTTTTGAAGTTGAGGCACCAACCCTTTGGAACTCTCTCCCATCTCAGTTACACTCAGCTGCTTCGGCAGATGTTTTTAAAAAGGAGCTGAAGACATCTTTTTAGATTTGCATTTGTGCTTTCAAATCATTGATTTGATTGCAATTTCCACAAGGACCACATGTCTAATAAAGGTCACTTTACTCCTCTTTGCTTAGTGAATTCACTGTCATTAATTGCACATCAGAAATGTTAATGGTTATCAGTTGTGTGAGACACAATCTAAGTCTAGCCTGCATTCCTAATTAAATGTTGTTATGTACCTGTTAGTTGGGTTGAGACAAAAATCTCTGTACGTTGTTGTAAATAAATCCTTACATGTATGCTGCTTAGCTGAGGTTTCAATGATCCTACTAAATACAGTAGCAACATTTCCATATATTAAAGCCACCGGTCAAAACATCTATGAACATGGAGAGATAAGGAGTGCTGTGATATTTAGATTTAGATGTATTACTCTGTAATGGTTGTGCTGAATTGTTTATTCTCCATTCCAGATCTGCGGCTGGTAAATCTTCAACCAGCTCTGACATGGCTGAGAGGAAGCTGGATGGCTTTGGACAGAGTTGGATGGTGGCACTTTTACTGCTGTGTAATCTAACAACGGTAGGAAAGCCCCTCCCACCCACACACACACACACAAGATAAGCTGTACTTCAATGAATACATTTACATGTGTGGACGTATTACGTGAAAGTTTTTGGTGTCTGCATGAAAAAATGTAGAAAGTATCGCTTGATGACAGCTGCTCAGACTCATTACCACCTGTTTTTGCACAGTGCACAATGACTAAACTACCTTTATGTGTCAAAAGTGTGACATATATGTACTGTATTTTTAAGAGCAGTGTTTATAATGCCTTATATATCATCTGCATTTCTTCCATTTTGTTGTGTAAACCATGTAAAATAGTGCATTAACTTTTCAAACTATCATTTCTGAGACATGTAGGTTTTGTGAAACATTCCACCCCCAAGTTGCTCTTTAAAGGATCGAAAAGCAGCTTAAGTTTAGTGTCTGCTGCTTGATATGTCTGGTTGGCAATTTTTCTGCATACATGTCATAATTTCCAAGAAGCGCAAATGAATTTCATGAAACCTTGTGTGTGTCATACTCCCTTTTCCAGCATTAGGTAGGATGTGATGACTCTCTTAGCCTAATACTTCCCCCGTGAATCCAAATTCCTCAACCAAAAATGGGCTCAGACAGAAAGCTGGCTTGTAATACTTGTGTATTACTCATGTTTGCTTTTCTCACCCATTAATAACATGCAACAGGAGTAGAATACATAAACACTATATATCAAGAAAACGTTCTGAATCCCCATCAAAGTTTTATTTTTCAAAAAATATAAAAGAAGTTTGGATTAAAGGGTCTTTGAAATAATTTCCATATGTATCAAACATAGTTTAAGCTTCTTCTTCAGCTAAAGCAGAGACAATATGAAACAGAGACTGTATTTTTCTACTCTATAATACTCATGTCTAATGTATCTTTTGTGCTCTTTTCCCAAGACGTCCCAGGAATAATATTGCTTGACTGAAAAGATTTATGCACCTTTTCTTTCCTTCCTTGCAGTTTTTGGTGAAGGCAAGCATGGGGGTTAATGAAACCCATCAGCAGCATCCAACCAATGTCTACCATGACATGGGACTCACCAGGAACAAGATAGTTACAGCACAGTTTGAGTGCTATCAAAAGATAATGAAGGACAATATCCACAGCAGACAAGGTAGCTGTGATGTTTCATATTTCTGAACCTTCTGTACCCGACTTGAAAGCACAGGAAATAGGTTTCGAGCACTACTTGGAAAAAAAAGTGCATTTTGTAGTCAGTTCATGATGTTTGTATGGTCTGAACAGCAAAGAGCAAAATTTCAGTCCCAATTGGAAAGTTTTTGAAGGGAAATCCAGATTTTCTGATATCTCAGAAACTTTTTTGAATTAGTATGTAGTAACACTTTGAATCACAATGTAAGAACAAAATGTCTGATACTAAAGTGTTCTGCATGAAAGAATTAAAGTGACTGGATGTAATGATGCGGAAACACTGAACACTGTCTCCTCACGTTTGCATCATCCTTACTCCAAATGTTTCTCTTTGGTTTCAGAGCCCGTGTGTAATCGCACTTGGGATGGCTGGCTGTGTTGGGACGACACCAAAGCTGGAGTTATATCCGAGCAGCACTGCCCGGACTACTTCCAGGATTTTGATCCTTCAGGTGAGCTTTGCTTCATATAGTAGCCAAACATGCTTGGTCCAGTTGCAAGTTTGACTAAATTAAAGCAGCAGAAGTTGCGATATCTTGACTTTTAGTCCCAAATGTGGGTCAAATTCTCACTGATAGTTTGCAAGCTTTCGAATACTTCAGGTTGGCCAAACCCAAACTGAGATAATCCTTCTGGTTTCATCAGGGTTAAATCACTCCAGAACCACAGAAGGCATTATAACCTTAAATTCACAGGTTGAGTAGAACCCCCCATGACTAATAAACTAACCCAATAAAAAAAAAACTTATCTCTGTTTCACCCTTTCATGTAGCTGGGTGAGAACAGTGACAACTGGGCCCTGTGCTCAGGCACAACATACAAACCAATTATAACAAATAGCCATGAAGCTTAAAGGTTCAGGCTTATGAGAGGACAGACAGCAGCATTTATAATCTTTAAAGTGTCAGAAAATGACAGAGTAAAGCTCCTTGTGTTTCTGATGCAAGCTTTTCTGGACAATATTAAATGTGCTTCCATGTGTGCAGTGGTGTAAATGTATTACAGTGTTCATAACAGATTCTGATCTAAAACTTTAGTAGAGCACATCCCCCAACAGGATATTCAGTTGTATCATTCAATACAATCTGTGATCGCTGTTTTCAGTAGTAGAATTTTAGAAGATGTTTTTAACAACCATTTCTATTCGCCTATTTTTTATTTTTTATTTTCAAAAGGCACAAAGCCATCTGCCTTTACCTCTTACCTGTGTAGCCCCAGTATACCTGGATCATTTGCAACACCTTAAAACCACCTGCCTAACATTGCGTAGGTCCCCTTTGTGCTGCCAAAACTGCTCTGACCCATCAGGGCATGGACCTCTGGGGGTGTCCAGTAATGTGTGGCACTGAGACATTGACCTGTAGATAATTGATCAGATTGGGATATGTGGAGTTTGGAGATCACGTCAACACCAGGGGCTCCTTGATATGCTTCCTAAAGGGTCCCTGAGCAGTTTCTGAGGTGCATTGTCGTGGGAGGGGAGGCTGCTGCTGTCAGTGGTTTTATTGATGTAAATACGAGGAATCAATCAAAGAATCAAAAAGGGTTGTGCGATTACAGTAGCTTGCATGTTGTTTTGATCTTCTTGTTTTCCCTCCATTTTTTCCAGAGATGGTCACAAAGATTTGCACTGATAGTGGCCATTGGTTTCTGCATCCTGAGAGCAACAGGACATGGACCAACTACACCCGCTGCAATGAACACACCAATGAAGGCAGAGTGGTAGGTCACTTCAGACAATTGCATTAATGCTTACAGATAGAAACAAATGAATCATTCCAGTTTAATGAAGCATTTACAGTGACAGGAAGATAGTGAAAGGTCACTAATGGGCATATAAATCCTCAATCCTACTTACGCCCCTTGGCCCTAGATATCTGCACTACTGCTTTGGGTAGAATGTCTCATTTTGAGAGGGTTGGATCAGGGGTTGTGGTCATTAAAAGAAACTGTGAAGGGCTGTAGTTGGGTAGACAGTAAGAAGTGCATCTAAGCAAAAATGTCATGCTCGCTTTGGCTGAAATGTATTAAATGATTCTGTAGTGGTGCTAAACATGTTACATTAATAACATTCATTATCTGGAGAATAGAATTATCCACAGCAAATGGAATGAGCCACATTGAGAGCATTTTAATGGAAACATTAAGCTGAATGTTGATGCTATAATGATACGTTGTCTTCCTACATGAGTAGTCATTAGGAGACGGATAATCAGACCAGACCACATAATCTAATTCCTGTCTCTTGTTTCCTTCCAGACCGCAATGAATCTGTTCTACTTAGCCCTCATAGGACATGGGCTGTCACTGACCTCCCTCTTCGTCTCCCTGGGAATATTCTTCCATTTCAAGTGAGTCAGCATCTCTTATCTTGCTTCACAGAGAGACATTTCTTAGCCTTTGCATGGATTAGAAGCACTGTGGATGTAACATCCCCTTTCTCTTCTTGCAGGAGTTTGAGCTGCCAAAGGATCACCCTTCACAAAAACCTCTTTTTCTCTTTTGTTCTCAACTCTGTGATCACCATAGTTTTTCTGACCGCGGTGGCGAACAACCAAGAGCTGGTGCAGAGGAATCCAGTGAGCTTGATTTATTTGTTTAACGTTTTCTGCTATTTATTTAGATTTTTTTTCCATCTTATTACATATATCTCTACTCATTTTATTTGCACAATTCTTTCTAGTAACCCACAGTTTCTAAGCATTTCCACTATTCTGTCTCTCTACTGGAAGAAGTAGAGAGAACTTAAAAGTGTCCTCTGTGCAGTTAGACAAAGTTACAATTCCACAAATCATTTAAAAGAATAAAAGTAACAAAGTGCCCACAGGTGTTACCAATACTGGGAAAAAATGGTGACTTAACAGACATTAGATATTTTAGTCATTATATTATAGATTTGTTTCCATATGTTCCTATTTACTCTGTGTAAACACAGCGTACAGTTTGGCCCAGTTCAGCTGAGAAGTCACTGAATTTTTGTCACCTTGTTGTTGTTTAAAGCTGAATTACTAATAACTTCAAAGTTGCTATGAAATGCACAGAATTTTGTGTTTTTTACAGATTCATGTTTTTGGAAATGGATTATTTTTTGATATTTTTTTAAGTGGCACATGTAGGATAATGTGATTTTGATGAAATATCTAAATTTTATGCTTAGATTTGGTAAAATTTTTTCAAAATAACAGCACGTCACACATGAGTACTAGAAGAAGTAGTTGAAGGGCCGATTGAAAATCCAATGTTTCTTTCTGTGTCTACAGGCTCTAGCTCTGAAAAACGGTGGGGTTTTCGTTATTCTTTATAAAGATAGCATGGCTTTCAAACCCACCAGCAGGTTTTGGGATTCAGAGAGATAAGAGTCGATATGCTGCTCTAAAATTGTCCTGTTGGGTACAGCCTGCCTCTACATTTATTATGTGCATGTTTTTCTTCCCCAGACAAGCTGCAAAGTGTCCCAGTTTATTCATCTGTACCTGTTTGGCTGTAATTACTTCTGGATGCTGTGTGAAGGAATATATCTGCACACTCTCATCGTGGTGGCCGTGTTCGCAGAGAAGCAGCACCTCATGTGGTACTATCTGCTAGGCTGGGGTACGTCTGACAAATAACAAATGAAACCCATTCACAGCTGCTTAAGGATTTCAAGATCTTTTGTTTAACTGAATACATTTTGTTTGCAGGCTTTCCTCTCATTCCAGCGTCCATACATGCCATTGCTCGGAGTTACTACTACAACGACAAGTAAGCCAACACTACAAATACTATGAGCAATTCAATCTGTAGGTAACAATAATGTTGAAAAGCAAATTAAATATAAAAGACGAATACATTCTGTAATTATGGTTCATGTAGTCCCACATTACGTGCTGTTTGTTTATCTGCATCTTACACAGTTCAACAAAGCATTAAATCTCACTTACAGCTTCTCTCCACTGACCTGCTGCAAATTGCAAATTAATTTCTCTGCATGATGGGTCAGCTGCCATGCAATGCATTGATACTGTTGTGTAAACCTTTCCTTTTTGTACTCTCCTCCATTGTAGTTGTTGGATCAGCTCCAAGACATCGCTACTCTACATCATCCATGGTCCCATCTGTGCTGCTCTCCTGGTAAGACAGCTCACTCTGTTTCCTGATACCAATCAGTTCCAACAAAGTGAATCTTAACATGTCTGTTTACTAAAATAAACCAACTGATTCGTTCCATGTTTCTCTTGGTACATTGTTATTATTGCACAATGAGTACAATAAGCTGTTTTTGTCCTCTTCCGAGTGAACACTGCAGGGGGGCCTGCAAGCAGGACACAGCTTCAGAGCACGCATAATTGTGTTTGTCTTGTGAAATCAATGCATCTGCCCCTCTGAGGATCCACCCACTGGTCCCTAGGCCTGTGTTGTTTTCTAGGAATTCACCTAATCAGCACAGTGGGGCATGCTTCACAGAAAACTGGTCCCTTAGGACTTTCTCAGCACTAAATGTTCAGCCTCACACAGCCTTTACAATCATTTGCACAGGTTTTAAGGCCCAAAGAAAAGGTTTTGGTAATCATGGACTTGGAGTTTAAGAACTGAGTTATGGGGCAATTAACTTAAAGAGTCAGGATCTGGGAGGTGTATCAGTCATCAGAGCAGATACAGACATGTGGAAAAAGAAGGAAATGCTTGAGTTTTTGACACAATTGAACTGCTTGATCCTGTTGAAACAGTGCCTACAAATAAATATGATATACCCAAACAAATTACATAAACTATCATTGTGTTGCCAGTATCATCATTTGAATAAATACAAAAAAAACAGAGCAGTCACATGGAAAGCATCCATCACACATCCATACAAATTAGAATCAAGGGTTCCAGATGAGCTGCCAACGATTAGAACCTTTTTTTTTTTTCAAATATGTCAAAAAAAAATTTTTTTTGTTGTTTGTCTTTTTGGGGCGCCCCGATAGCCTAATGGTTATGTCGCGTGACCCACATGCAGAGACGTAGCGGCTGACCTGGGTTTGAGTCCGACCTCTGGCGTTTACCGCATGTCCTTCCCCACTCTCTCCTGTTTCCGACTCTATCCACTGTCCTATCGAATAAAGGGGAAAAGCCAAAGAATAAACCTTTAAAAAAAAATATTTTTTACTTCTATGATTATTTTGGCTTGGAATCACACTTAAATACCATCCTGTTCTTTATACCTTTATACTTGAATACATGAATGTAATGCTGATTCACTGATATCCTCTCCCATTAGGTCAATTTGTTCTTTCTCCTAAACATTGTTCGAGTTCTCATCACCAAGCTGAAGGTGACCCATCAAGCGGAGTCGAGTCTCTACATGAAAGCAGTGAGAGCCACCCTCATCCTGGTGCCTCTTCTGGGAATTCAGTATGTCCTGCTTCCCTACAAGCCAGAGGGACGGGTTTCCTCTGAAATATATGACTACATCATGCACATACTAATGCATTACCAGGTAAGATGGTGGTCAGTGTGACCGCTTGTGTGCCACAGTGTTTAGTCCAGTCGAGGTGATACTGAGTGATTGTCGCCAGCTTCCTAAAACATTTCCGTTGGCATGTTGTGTAAATGCATGTCCAGTGTGTATTTTTAGAATGCTATTCAAAGGTTACTGCCTGTTGTGTGTACTGCTATGTTCCTGTTTGTAAAGTCCTGTTGTCCTTGTTACATGTATATAATTTATCCTAAAACTTAAAAGCATATCTTTTACAAAGTTTTACTTTTTACAAGCGACTTGTTGCCTGAACTTCAACCTCATTATTTTCTTAGCTTTTAGTGAAAGCCAAACATTCCCACCAGCCTCAGATGAGACTGTGTTTATGTTGTAGACCAACGGCAAGAACAGCAGGAAGGAAGGCATGAATTATGTGAGCTGAAAGGGGCTGAAATGAGCTGAGATGTTGACGAGGTGTTATCTGATCATCCTGAGCTGTCCCAGCATGGGCAGTGCAGGGAAAATGTCTTGAGCAACAGGCTGAATCTTCTTTTCAAAATGTATTCAGTTTGACCTCTCAAGTTTCTCTGCTTCGTAGCACTTTGGCCCTACAGATGTTGTCTACAAACAGCTTGCCTAAGACGTGTCCTTTGTTTCTTTTTCCATCCCAGGGTCTACTTGTGGCCACCATCTTCTGCTTTTTCAATGGAGAAGTAAGACGGGGTTATGCCCTTTTATTATGTCTGTCAGACCTACATGCACACAGACACACACTATTCCACACTTCCCCTTTGTGATCAGGGGTAGCCTAGACAACATCTTCTCATCTACTACCTTTTGCAGGACTATGCTGTTGGCAAACAGCCATGGGTTGTAAACTCATTGTTCCCAATTAGGCAGGTGATTGATCGGCACAGCTTGCTTTTGCTTGAAGTGAATGCCTTACAAGATCCGCTGAATAACTCCTCTTTGATCCGGGAATAAAGGAAGCCAGCACATAGTAGAGCTTTTACTGCTATCTGATATAATTTGCTGCCAAAGTGTGTCCTAATTCTGAGCTCATTATAGGCTCAAATAAACAGTTGACATCAATATATCTTTACACAGGAACACTGGCTCAGGAAATGGATTGCATTTAGAGCCTTAATCAAGACACACAAAGTGCTTCAGAGGGAACTTACAGGAAAAAAAGAACACAAGACATGAGTCCAAAGGCTTGATAAAAGATCTGATAAAGACAGTTTTAAAAAGAAAAGGGTGACATTTTTGGAAATACACACATTCACTGTCTTTCCAGGAGTTACAGGAGAAGATCACTATGGATTTGTTACATTAAAGGGAGCTTCATTTTTTTTAAATTAAATATTTAGTGACAACATTTTAATTTATGGCAGAGCCAGGCTACCTGTGCTTCCAGCTTTATGTTCCATATGGAATTCAGGCCCGTCTGAGGTTCACTTACACTCATACACTTATACAAAGTACAACATTTTGATCAACCCTTGTTAGCTGTCATCCTTCAAAAGATAGTTACACTACCCCAACTTCCTCTGAAGCTGCAAAGTGCTGTTGTTCTATTTCTGTTTGTGTAAATGTTTTTCGGCTTGATAATTTAGAGGTGATGGTGAGATGTTTTTATCTTTCAAAAGGAGCCCTACTGGCAGCTTCCTCCAGTTTATATACTACATTTCTTTGAGTTAGGCTAATCACATACCATTTGTAGCTTTATGTAAACTGATGATTCTTTGGCAGTCCCATTAATATGTGAAATGTCTTTCCTCTGATTAGGTCCAAGCAGTTCTGAGGAGGCACTGGAACCAGTATCAAATTCAGTTTGGCAGCAGCATAGGAAACCACTCGGATGCCCTGCGCTCAGCCTCCTACACAGCTTCCTCCATCACTGAGGTACAGGGCTGCTACAGCATTGACGGTCACACAGAACACATGAACGGCAAGGGCTGCCATGATGCAGATTCCTCCATCTTAAAATCAGACAGCCCCTTCGCCTGACATCAACATCCTGTCAAACTCTATCCGTCCCACCACCACCCTTAAAATCTGCAGCATGCTTGGAGCACCGTGGCAACCAGGGAAACTTGCCTCTTTCTATAAACACAATGTCAGAAGAAATGAGTGAGGAAAAGGACTGTCCACCCATGGCTCCCACCCACCGGAAGGAAATGACGGCGTCTCAATCACACCAACACGGGCCCTTTAACAGTACTGTAAAGCGAGCTTGATACAGCTAATCCTGCGCTGTGTTTTTGTCTACAATTTGCCACTGAACTGCTTCACTTGGACGAAGACGCATTCTGATAATCGCAATATTGTTGCAAACTTTCTGCCTGACAAAAATAATTTCTAAATGGATGAATACTGACTGCCTGATTATCCTTTTGGGGTCATGTTGTGCACAAAAAGCCTTTGGTTACACTGTAAATCCTTTTGACATGGTTAGTGCCAAACCAAGAAATCTTGCCTGCCTCATTAAGTTTTTATTTTCAACAAAGAATCAGAACAGAGATAGGATGTCTAACAGGTGTGTAATAATATATTACAGCTATATTATATCTTTCACATGGTAAACTTAATTTATCTAATCATATTCTTGTTTATTAAATGGAAACAGAATAAATACCATACAGTATTTATGAAAGTTGACATGCTACAGTTTCTTCAACATTAGTCATTTATATACTGATATGACTTGTTCCAGCAACACATGAGCTCTCTAAGCTTTTCTCATTTGTTTTAGTGTTTATGTTAGTGCAGTTCATTTACAGAATCACATCCTAAGCTTCAGATTTAGAGATTTTGTCATGCTAACGTTCGAGCATGTTCAAGTGATCCTTACCGACGTGCATCTGTTAAACCACATGGTAGCTTGTAATGTAACTTGTTAACACAATATGACCACAGAGAAGCCGTCATGATATTATATGTACTCCAAATCTGCTCAGTGCACTTGAATGTAACAGTTTAAAGACCTGGCTATTGATCATAAACAGTATCACATTCCCTTTCACTGCTGTCTTTACCCAACCCATACCCTTACTTAGATATATGGAGATGTTAGCACTATTAGGTGTTCAGATCTAAAACAGCACAGTGTTGAAAAAATGCAGAGCTTTGTGTGAGTGAGGTTGTTTCAGGTACTGGTGAGGAGATGAAGTAGAGTTTATGAAGTCTACATTTGGTAATGTTCACATCCATCTGAAGGTTCATTTTGCAACTTTTTAGTACTATTAGATGTAATGAGAGCACCAGCATCTCAGACCAAAACAAACAGGCACACCTCCTCCTTCCATTTACTTTAATTTACCTCTACAAAGGTCGTGTGAACGAGAGCCAACAAAAGCTAATCTAGCCACAATCATGAAACCCTTCGCTAGCATTGTAACACACATTGAATGGCTATAGCGAGCGGTTATTAACTCAAGTAGCATTATTTTCACCTCACCTGTCTCACCTTCTGACTACTCGTGTCTGTGTATGTCTGTCCACTTATGGATCCACTCCAGTCTAGAAACAGACACACAGTGACTGGAGCGACTGGAGCAGTACAGACACAAGCAAAGAAGCAGAAGCAGACATTGTTTCACGTAGCTGAAATGAAACAAGTGTACCAAAATTAGGTTAAAAAAAAATCTTTCTTTTTTGGGGTGGGACACAGCTAAATGCTGGACCGATATTTGCTTTTCCAATTCAGTGAGGAATTCAGTGTTTATAAGCATGAGGAGGGCCAACAGTTTCAATGGGAGGAACTCACATGCATGCAGGGCTAGACTGGCTGTCAAAACAGAGATCTCAGATTACAACACGCACAGAAGTAGTGTGATTTTTTTCTGCTGACGCCATTACTCCACTATGTCTTGCTACTATATTAATGTTTGTTTATTATCGTTCAAGGTCTTGCATACAAGTCAATTTAAATACAATACTTACATGAACTTGAAAGAGTTATGTAATAATTCCTTCTGTTCTTACAGGCCATGTATTTAATCCTTTGTGGTACAACTTATGGTTAGAAACGGGGGATAAATTTACAGTTCTTGTTTGGTGCCAATAGATGTGCTACAGTTCAGTCAAAGCTAATATAATTAGCCAAATCAAGTAAGTATCTTCATGCTAGCTAGTCATGCATATGTTTACTAGACAGTACTTTTTCAGGGAAAGCACAATTTTCTATTAAAATGTTTTTAGTTTTGGTAAAACCCACCTTATTTGCTAACGGATGAAGCTTCATACTGGCTTGATTACTTCTGCAGATAGTTTTGTCCCGTCTTTTCAGAATAGTCTTACTACTTAAGGATGCTTTAAGACCAGTATGGAGGCTTGACTACAGGCACCACATTTTTAGTTTCCATATAAAAAAACAAATCAAGACACGGAGGTTGGTAAAGTCAATGCTTCAATAAAAGCAAAGTGTGAAAAAGTGCAATGAAAATGGACTTCATCATGATGTATATACAGCATGTGACATCCACATCTATCCAAACATCCACTAAAGCTTCAGCTACACTAAAGACATTAAGAATTGCAGCAGAGAAAAAACATCAGATCTGTGTGGAGCAATGAGGAAAATATAATATTTTATTAATACATGGAAAAAATTACAAATTCGATATGTTCGTTACGCTTTTGATATAATTTCTGTTTGTTTAAGGTCTGACTGGCGCTCTCTCAGTTACTGTGATTGTGTTGTGCTCTCTTCTTCTGCAATGACACTATAGAGTATTAGCACCACCCCCTACATATCTCAATGAAACAAATCCAACCAGTCGCATTACAGTAGTGGATGAAAATGCATGCATTAATTGACAGTTTTTTTTTCTGTATTGTTTTTTAAATGTGTTTAAAATGTGCTACATTTGGATGAAAATCAGGCTACTTAACTAAAGGTTACAATTTTTTTTCTGTCTGAGCCCGAGGCAAAGAGTGCTTTTTTACATGATGCTGCTGTATTGTGGCATAAGTTGGGTTGCCCAGTGTTTACTTTGCCACAGCCCTCTGGTTTTGCAGTAGTGTGATGTCAGTCTGTACACAGCCTTAATCAGAAGTACATGATGTGATTTTCACATCTCACATGAACCTGGGCAAAAATAAATAAAAATAAAAATAATTAAATACTGCAAAAAAAAAATAATTTTTCCAAAAAGCATTTAGCTAAATCAGGATGTTTCAGACCTGGTTAATAATCAGTGCACCTTTTTTTTTTACAAAAACGTGGTCATTTCTCTCTCATTCAAATCCCAGAACCTTTGTTGTTTTGTTTGTTTGTTTGTTGTTGGGGTTTTTTGTAGCCTTTTTAACGCATTGTCAATAATGCTGGGAACATGAGTCACTATCAGTTGATGTAAATCTAACATTTCTGCAGAGGACAAGTGTGAGTGCGTGTGTGCATGATTTATATATACAGTATTTATGAGTATATTATACTCAGAAGCATTCAACCACTACTTCTGTGTTTTTATAAAGGGAGGGCTGGGGTTACTAACTGGGAACTCTCACCATGCTACTGTATGTGTCTGCCCTTATTTCCTGTCCTTGTTCAATTCTGTCACTTTTCTATTTAGACTGTATT
>OMNN01096045.1:3642-14222 GCA_900302755.1 Chromis chromis | reverse complement strand
ATTTTTTCCGCTTATCCTCCCGAACCCTGATAGTTTTCCCTGTTTTGTGCCTTTGTCTTCTTTAGATCTAGTCACTGTGAGTTTGCGTTTTCCCCTAATTCATTGGTTCTCAACTGGTGGGTCAGGACCCAAAAGTGGGTCGCAAAGCCATTTTTAGAGGGTCTCAGAAGCATGCCCCCCCCCCAAAAAACAAAAAAGTAGTGGTATAAAGTCTTTTATTTTAAAGGACGTGTTTCTTCTGACACAGTTTGCTTTCAATAGCAGGATATTTAGTGGTGGTGACACCAGTAGTTGTCCACTATTAACCTCTAGATGTGGCTCTGTCAGCTTATTGGAGACATTTATGGTAAAACATGCCAAAAATAAACCAAAATGTGTTTAGAATCTGTCAGAATGGGACAAAATATGCCCAAAACTCGGCAAAAGTGTCCAAATATACCAAAATGAGCAAAAAAATATACCAGAATTTTCCCAAGCTGTATCAAAATGTGTTGAGACTACACCCATTAAACCTTAATTTGTTAACAGGAACAGCAAACTTCAAAATATTTGGGTCCCGACCGTTTTTAATAGTGGGTCCTGAGACTGGACCAGTTGAGAACCACTGCCCTAATTAACCCAGAGTCTCTTTTTAACCTTCTGAACACCAAGCATGTTTTTGCTCCTGTTGCATTTTTCCTCACTGTGGGCGTATTTTTCGCAGCACTATAAAGCCTTGTCCATCTATGGTAACATCACAACCATGACTAGAAGTAGAAATAACTCGCAGTATATCAAAGTTATATTGCCATAAATGATAAAAAAGAACAATCAAAAGGTGAATTTGGAATTGTTTTGATTATTTATTCTATAAAGTGTGAACATAAACTGGCTGTACAACAGTTTTCCAGTTGCCCAGGTGTTGAACTGTATTGAAATGAAAAGTTTCATTCCAAAATCAAGGCCTGCCCTCGTTTTCTAACTTAGAACAAAGAAACATCTATTATCTGTCACAGTTGTCTTATTATGTATGTTTTGCAAAGACACACAAAGTGGCAGTTTTCATAATTGAATTTTGGGATGAAACCTTTACTTTCTGCAGCATAGTCTTCTAAATGATAATCTCGTCGCTCCACAGTCCACCCGACAGCAGTCACTTTGATTCATCGGGTAACCTGAGCCCGGTCAGCTCCCAGCTCAGCTCTGAGCCCGAAGAGCGCCGACATCCGGAGTCCTGCCACCCAGGAGACGCTCGTCCACCTCTCCACAGTCAGCCGTCAACCTGGAATGAGGAAGAAGAAGAGGAGGTTGAGAAGGAGCTGAATGCACTACCGGAGCCTGGTTCCAACAAAGACTTAAAGGACTCTTCAGTCATCCTTCCCAAACCAGCCTTGGACAGCCACGACAACAGGACTAAAATCAGGTATGTAATAAACGTGGGGCTGCTTATTTAAAGTTGAATGAAGTGAGCTGATTATGTGAACTTAATTTTCATACCAAAGACTGACATTTGCCAGAGTTAGATAGGAAGCCAGTAAGGAGTTGCTTCCTTGTTGCAGCACTAGTGATTCCTGATGTTTGCCTTTCATGGTAGGTTGTTGCTGAGTAAGAAAAGTTAACTAAATGTAAGAGACTACTGACAAAAATCAAGAGAACAACTAAATATATACTGATTTGTATATTGATTTCCCAAAGGAAGGTTTGGCTGCTTGCAAAAGTTTTTTCTTTGTCTCATCAGTAATTCATCATCTTCTTATTTGGACATCACTGAAATGTCTGAAATGTGTGTGTGAGCAAAAGAATAAATCAATCAAAGACAAATTATCCTGTCCAGTTTCAGAATAACAGGAGAAACACAAGAAAGGCTTATTGGCGTCTCAGTAGGTGGCTTTTCTCTGCAGGACCTCAGGGCAGTTTCTGTTTTTGAATGCAACATTACCTCAGAGTGCGAAGCAACAACGACAAATAGGAATTACTGGACATAACTCCACTTCTGTGAGCAACAATGGAGGGTTTGTCATGTTAACCTGCATGGTAAATTTTGACATTGTTGATACGGATGTTTAAGGGAAGACTGCTACTTGATGAGAAGATGGAGAAGGCAAAAACAATGGTGCTCTTTGAGTATAAACCAATCAGCATTTGTCTCTTCCCATTTTAACCAATAAGCATTGAAACAGCAGGTTCTACAGAAGCGATTCACGCAGTCAGAACACGTACAAATTCCCTAAAACAGCCCGCAAGTTTCTGCAGTGGAAAATGGCCAAGAGTTTTCTCCTTAACAACCTTATGAAGCCTTAAGTAGACAAATAAGAGAAAAACACCAGCTGACATTGGGCGAAAGGTGTGGTAAACCCTGGACATCCAATTTAGAATCACTAATCAACCTACCAAACCTGTCACACTGGGAGAACATGCAAACTCTGAACACACAACCTTCTTCCTGCAAGGTAACAGTGCTAACCGTTAGCATTAGCATCCTACCCCGTGAAGCTGTTTTAAGGCACAAAATCTTTATTAGTAAATCTCTTTCAACCAGGTGAACATACCAGCAGTGTTTCCTCTGCGTTTACTCAGTTGTGATGCATCATCGTTGTAAGAAAATAATCAACACACTACACGGAAATCACCAAGTTACACAGAAAATTAACAAAACTCATGCACTGCCTGCTGTCACTGGCATATTAGCATCAGAGGTGTAGAATCCTGGTCATCGAAAGTAAAAATCCAGCATGTTTTAGATGTGTCCCTCTTCCGACACACCTGATTCAAATGATCAGGATCGTTATCAGGCTTCTGCAGAGCTTGATGATGAGATGATCATTTGAATCAGGTGTTGGAAGAAGGAAACATCTAAAACATGCAGGATTTTTAATTTCGAGGACCAGAATTCTCCACCCCTGATTAGCATTAGCAAAGGTAAAGATAGAGGTCACAGTCAGCGATTAAACTTTAAAAAATAGACCCCAAAAATCCCCAATGCTCATCCAAACACCTTCAAATTCAACAGTGTACTTGAGTCGTTGAGTCCCCAACAATTCACTTGCCAAGTTTAAAACTAACAGGATGTGCAGAAACACACACAGAAAGATGGACATTCTGGAATTCATTAGTGACATTTGGGACGGATAAATGTGGATCTTCAAGGCGATACGAGTCTAAGAACAGATAGAATACACAGAGTTGAGACTTGAATTTAATCCCTGAGACAAGTTTCTGATATTGTGCAGGATTATTTATAAGCCAATTGAGTTTTCTTTTGGATTTTACTTTTGTCTCAAGAGCTGATTATTTCAGATAAACACACATCAGTGCAGCGAGAAAAAGAAAAGACATTGGGATTAAGCTGACATGAGAGCATGAATACATCTCAAACTGATGTCAAATCGAGCTCAGGATGGACACAGAAAAGCTCTTTTTTGGGTGATTTCTGTCTTTCTGTATGTCTTTTGAAAAGCTCTCTTCTTGATCTTTCTCAGTTTCTTTGAGGACGGCGCTCCGCCTTGTTCTCCATCCAAAGTCCGCTGGCTCAAAGCGTACAACAAAGTGAGAGTGAAGCTCCTGGAGGTAGGAAATATCACCTTTTCTACTCTACATCTGCCCTCTCTCTGTCTGTTTTCTCTGTCTTATGCACTCATAAACAATTAGATGCACACTCATGATCATCTTACATACATTTTACCATTAAACGTACTTGTATTGGTTGATTTAGTGGAAGTTCAGACCTCGAGAGCACAAGAAAACCACACCATAGATACAGACAGCCACATTAACATCGCTGCTTCTCTTCCTGTCTTTCATGTTCTTTCTCTACCTCTTTCCCCTCCACATGACTTGGTTGAGTTTCCAGTCATGCCACAGCAATTTGCACCAATTTTGTGCTCCTTAAGGATTTCCGCTTTGATCTGAAAAACTCCTTTTCAGCGTCGGCTCCTTCAGATCTGGCTATCGCTCTGCTGCAACTTCTTCTAAAGCGATTCCTCAGATCGGTGGTTTACAGAGGTCTGTCTGAGTATTGCCAATGTCACAGTTACATGTGGCCCGTCTGCTGGGTTTTTCTTTTCTATTTGCTCTCTTTATTTCCCTTGTGGTGTGAACTCATTACAAAAACTTGAGTGTGTGTGTTGTCATTAAACATTTAATATGGCTAAAGGTAGCTACCTTCACCCACCTTGCCTCAAGCCATCGCTTTCCAACAGACCCCAGAGAAGTGATTTGTTTTGTGGGTTTAGGTCATTTGCACGCATGATAAAAATACAGGAAGGAGAAAAGTTGAGTTTGTCGAGGTATATCTAGAAAATACACAAAGAAAACGACAAAAACAAGCAGACAAATAATTAAAACATGATGCACGTTGAAGCAAATGGTGTAAATCAAGTATCTAAGCAGTGAGTAGAGCAAATAATCTTGTCTTGTTATGTGTGTTTGTGTATGTTTAAGGATGAGGAATGAATAAATAGTCATTTGGTGATGTGAGAATCAGAGAGAGCATGATCTTGAGGTGCCTTGTTTAGGAGGGTAGCAGGTTTTAAACAAAAGCCGTGTCCCAATTCAGAGGCTGCATCCTTTAAAGTAACAGTTCAAGAATTATTTAGCATGTTTCAATCATTAATATACATATTTTGTTCTTTCTAATAGCAGCAAATACCTGAAAAATAAGAATATTTTTGTGTAGTGTAATTTTCCAGTCAAACATTGATCATATTGGTACCTTGGATTTTAACACCTGTGTTGATGAGACTTAGACACCCAAATAAACACTGTCACGCTCCCTCAAAACCTGTAAATTAATAGTACATTATTTATTTATTTCAGTATACTTAGTTTTGTCACCCTTAAAGAGATTCAATTCCGAAGCTGTCAGTCTTGAACACTCCATGAGAAACACACCACCATGTGAGTGTGAGTCCTGGATGCATAGAAACGACATCCTGGTGATTTTCTCTGCTGTCCTCACCACTCTCTGTTGGACTTCCAGTCTGAGGCTTTGCAGGCACCAACCCAGCTGGTCAGAAGGTTCTCTAAGGTTCCTCTGTAGAAAGTCTTAAGGATGGAGGTGGGACGTTTGTCCTTCTCATCTGTTGCAGAAAATGCAAATGCTGCTGCTTTCTTGACGGGAAATGCAGGTCAGATTGTCAGTGATCTGCATTCCCAGACTCCACAGGTGTGTTATTGATGTAGAGTGGTGTGTTCTGTCTACATTCAGGATCACCTCCCGTCTATACGCCTGTTGGTTGTGGTCCTGGATGAGACCCACAACTGTCGTGTTATCTACGTACTGTACGATGTAGTTTGGACTAAACTTAACACAACTTTCATGCATCATCAGGGTGAAAAGCAGTGAATAGATTTGAATGTGCTCCGCCTACTGGCAGCCAAAGGCGATGCTAAAAGCCTTAAAACGAGCCCATAAACGGTCCGATTGACTTCAAACTCAACGCTGCACTTCCTCTGGTCCTCAGCGACTCAGTTTGAAGTGGATGGGATGTATAGTTGTTGAGAAAACTAACAAGGAGGGTAAATAGTTTGTTAATAGTCATATTGTGCACCTTGAGTTTACAAAGCACAGCCGGGTTAGCGCCTTGTCCTCGGTAAGTTATCACAGAAACGATAGGACCCTACCTTAACCCTGCTATAAGTTTGTCTCTGGCCTGCAAAGCCCCATGTAACATAAACACTCTGTCGCTGTGTCAGTGCTTTTGTGGACCGTCTTATTGTCCATAAAGTTCTTAACAGCCCTGTTTGTCTCTTTACCTACTGTCTTTGTATACCTGCAGTTTGGTTTGCACAACTTCTCTGGCCAAAACCTTGAGTTTTTCACATTCTTGCAGTCGTCCTTCGCCCTCTGAGATGATCGGACACTTTAGATGTTCTGCAGTTTCTGTAATTTCCATCCAGTAACTGCAGAAACCAACAACGTAAAGGGTGATGTCTGTTAATAACTGACAACCAACCTGTGACCAGCTGACCAATCAAAACTTGGTTTACTAAGACTCCCTTCTCTGACTAGTTTTTGTTTGACAGTTAAAGGGCGGCCCTACCAAAAGCCAAGCTTCAACCTTAACATAACTAATATGTACAGTGTTTTTTTCCACAAATATGAAATTGGTCTCCGCAACATTAATTCACACTCACCATGGTCAGCCAGACTTGACTGCATCCTGTTTGAACACCAGATATTACCCCGACTGCCTCCCGTTGGCTTCTCCTGATATAATTGGTCCGGTCTGTTTATCTCTAATTATATTCCAGCCCAGACTCATATTTCCTCTTTTTTTTCTTTCGCTTTTTACACTTGAAAATCCCTTCTCGTGTCCATTTTTATTTATACAATCTGGTGGGTTTTCACACATCTCATTAGTTTCTTGGGGAAACAAACACCAGGTATTAAGTCCCAACAGGGGCCGGCTGTCGTCAGGTTACTTACATGGAAACATGGATTCATAAACGCTGCGAGCTTAATTCAGCTGGACTAGCAATGAATCAGGAGACAAGTGTTGACAAACATCTGCTTTACTGAAGAGTCCTTGAGCAACATTCAGATTCCCTGTTGATCTGTCTGACCTACCCAACAGGAAGCTGACAGGAGTTTCCTACAGGGACCAATAAACCGGTGAATTATTTATGACTCATCTGCCAAACATGACTCTGTGACTGCTTAAACAATAAAGCCTCTGGGATGTCCATCATGAATCACATCCCTGTTTCTAAATAATCCGTCCTCAAGAGGCAATTTTCAGGGAACCTCACTTGAGTGGCTGCTCTGTTATGAGAGAGTCACACATGTGGAATTTAATTATTACAACTGCAGTGGTGTATTTACTTGTAATTAGTGGTTTATTTGGTACTAAAACTCAAACAGCTGTTGTAAGTAGTAGAAAAAAACTATAAAAAAAATGTGCAGGATTCTACATTAGTGATTCATGCTGCTTGAATTTATAATATTTCTGGCATTTCTTGGGTCAAAAACTGTCACCACAAGTTTATTCTAACTACAAAAACCATTAGATGTCAGCTCCAGCTTCCTCCCCACCTCCATCCGCCTGTTAAACGGCTGATTGTGACACAAAATCTGAGGACTATCACTTTTGGCCTATTTGTTTTTAATCTATTATTGTTTTTAATCTATTTATTAGGGAACTCATGAACGTCAGAATTTTAATGTGTGAATGGATATGTGCTGTGTTTTATTGTTTCTGCACTGGCGCTTTATCTGCAAACGAAGTTCCTAACGGATGAATAAAGTTTATTTGATTTGATTGAGATGTATAAAAAGTAGGGGTGGGACTTTAACATGTTAATTACGATTAATTAATTACAAGCAAAATAACGCGTTAAAAAAATGAACGCATTTGATCGCAGTTTGGTGCGTTTAGTGCACGAGTTCCTGGTCCACCGATCACACGGATGCACAAGACGCGTCAGAGCTAGGAGACTAACAACATCCAATCAGAGTGCATTGCTTCTTCATTAGAAGAGCTTTAGTTTAAATAAAGTTCTATGAAAGCTTGAATATAGCCACCATTATGATTTATAGTGCCATTGTCAGACTGACGCAAAATAAACAATGTTTTGTTGTTTAAATGTTTGGATGTGTCTATCATTTGATTCAGTCGTATACCAAAATCCATTTAAATTGAAAAATATTGCTTCTTGTGGCAAATATTGTTATGCGATTAAAATGCGATTAATTAACTACAAAGCCTCTAATTAATTAGAATTTTTTTTTAAATCGAGTCCCACCCCTATTAAAAAGCTGTTATTTTATTCAACCTCTATTTTGCTAAGTATTTTTTTCTTCTATATTTCGTCCATTCTTGCAGAAAAAGTGTTCCAAAACTATTTTTCTTCTCTTCAGCGAATACGAACTAAGCACAAAGCAGCACCTCTTTCCATTATGTTCCATTGTATTCTAGACTTGTCCAAGACTTCTTCCTGAATAGATCTTATTTAACACCAGGTCACTCAAATTAATTAAACTGTGGCAATGCTCATTTAAATCTTTTGTGTCTGTATTAAATTAAAAACAGTAGATCTGCTAATTACATCCCACTGTGTTCTATATTTAGCTTCCTGTCTGACTGTTTCAGACACATTCAGAGTTTTTTTTTAGCAGTGAAGCAACACTATCTTTGACCAACAATGTGATTCGAGACTTGATATTTTATTGAGATTTGCAGGTTTGACTACAAGTACTTTATTTGTCGATGTTCCAGAAGCTACAAGCTCTCAATATTTACAGAAACTGTCTAGGAAACTTCAGTAGAACAGCTAATTTTGCATTTAATTTGTCTAAAACTCCTCATTTGTGGGACCTGAAGAGTTTCAGTCTTGTATTTCATGTCGACCTGGTTTGTACCAACCGGAAATAGAGACTTAAGAGCAGCTCACCTCCTCCGTACAGGTGAAGATGCCTCCTTCGCTGCCACTTCACTGCAGATCTGACAGAATAATTAGTGCATCCAGTCTCGAGCGTCTTTTCAACAAGGAATCACTTCTTTAAATGCCACCTTTGATCTTTTAGAAATCCCAGATAGGAATCAGAGTTACATAAGCACTCTGCTGCTGCTGGTTGATGCTCATTAAACTGATCTCAGGAGTTCAGGGTGGAGGTTTTCTGTGTTTGCTGATTAAATGCAGCTTTTCAAAGTGATGCGATAAAGAAGAACAGCAGTTATCAGTCATCAGAGTAAAGATACGACTGAAGCTGCAATGGATGATTTACGGAGGCTGAGTCTGCATGTTATAATATAGTCACTGTGTGAATCTAGACATCGAGAAAATCTTCACTTTCCATCAAGCTTGACTTCATATTTACATGTGTTTTGATCTTGAAATCACCAAGCCAGGAATTACTGGTACTATATTATGAAATATATATTTTAAAGAGTTACTTCCACCTTCATAAATTGTCTATCAGCCTTACAGTTGTTTCGGAAGTTCACTGCAGAAGTCACAGTGGCTGCATCCGTTTCCTGTATATGATGGTAAAACTAATGTATTCTAGTTGAACTCGGTCTCAAACCCAAAAGTCTTAACGTTAATATTTAACCTCCACCTCTTGCCAGTCCAGAGGCTCGAACCACTAGGCCACAACTGCCCAAACCCATTTAGGTGTGAGACTGTATTGACTATAGTTCCAAAATGTGCCAGAATGGAACAGATTTAGAAATACATAAGCTCCTCCTATGATTCAATAATTCAGGTACTTCTATGAACGGCAAAAAGGAAAAATTCCATCATTATTTTATAAGTTGCAGTGTTGTAAATATCTATAAAACTTCTCCTTACATGTAAAATAAACTGAAACAGATTTCTAAAACCTAAAATGTTATTTATCAGTTTTCTCACTGATCTGAAATCTCAGTCTATTATAGACTTCAGCTAAACTGAACACAAGTGGAAAAATAACTCCCTTGATGTCTTGAACTAGCTTTTCTCTCGCCTTTCTTTTTTCTTTCTACAGTAAAGCTTCATGAGAATCAGCAGCCCACTGTGACTGTGACTCCTTGTAATGTTGAAAGTTTTCACTGTCACTCATGATTCATTTAAAGTCACCTTGGACAGACATTTTTAGATTTACGGTAACACCACCCATCCATCTTCATTTATCTTGGAGTGACTTATCCATGCCATTGTCATGCTATAGTCTTTATTGAGATACAATCAGCATTAGTGCAACCTACTTTTTCTAATTTACTGTCTGAAAAGGTCGAAGACAGTTCCTCACATTACCGTCTGTCTTCATGTTTGTAGTTTTTTCATGCAGTATATTGAATAATTAGCATGTTTTCCTCCATGTGCAGGTATCAGTCATCACAAAACTGCGTGATCTCGTCAATTATGTTGTAAAATCAATGAGAAAATAAACATAACTGCCTTCGTTGTTGACATGTAGAAGGAGGAGGAGACGTGCAGGTTCTCCGCTGGCCAGCAGTTATCCCCTTAACGACGAAAATAGTCGTTTTGTCTTTGTTCCATGGCAACGATGTCACATTTCTATGGAAACACGACCATATATTTGTTTATGATTAGAGTGCTATTACTGCAGCTGGTGCTAAGTGTGTGTGCGGTCGCTGGGAAATTGTCCTTCTTGTATAACACGATCAGAAGGAAGCTTTCTGCAGCTCCTCGTTGACGAACCACAAACTGTCAAGTGAACTTGCCTTTAATTGTGACTGCTCTCATTAGTGCTTCTTGTGTTTCTTTTTTGTTGTTATATTTCACATCTATTTTTGTGGTTTTTTTTAGCGTATTGCAAACACTCCCACGTGGATTTGGAAGGATCATGTTTGTTGACCAGACAGAATAATCAGATTGTCAGATTTTGATCTGGGAACGACCTGGCCATTAGTGGATTTGTGTTTTTAGCAAAATCATGCTGTAAACAGTTTATAATAAGAAGGGAAAGATTGCAGGATTTACAGCCTTAACTATGAAAATCAAACTGTATATTTTACATTTCGTTGCAGATTTGCCTGGCAAGGAATTTTCCAGGTGTGTAGTACTTTTTTTGTTGCATGGCACACAGTGATGGGTGACAAATTAAAGGAAAAATGTGAATAAATGAGTGGGGAAATACAATAAATGCAGATTTTTCC
>OMNN01096041.1:2743-34911 GCA_900302755.1 Chromis chromis | reverse complement strand
GGGGGGGGGGGTTGTGGGGTTCAGTGAGGCTCAGTCAAGAATGGAATGTGACACACACAACCTGCACTAATGTTGAATTCTCCCATATAACTGGCTTATTCTTACACACTCTCCTTCACGCAAACACAAGACTCAATCGTACCAATTACAAGGTCTTTGGACTTTTTTTCAGGGTTGGCTCGTGTTCAGAAACACTGCTGGAGTCAGCAGAGAGCACAGTTTAGCATCATCTGTTTCTCAAAGGAGAGTAGAAGAAACAGATAAAAAGGGGATTCTGCAAGGTTTTGTTTGCTTCATATCCTGGTCTTCTGTTGTTCAAAGCATATTTCTTTCTATCCCCAAAACCACTGTGATTTGTCGCAGTGACAGACAGACTGAAGAATGGATTCTCAGAGTCTTTACTCTATCGTCACGTATTTATCCCCTAAGTATGAAAGCAGCTCCTCGTCCTTAGAGTTCTGTAATTCGACTTGTTTTCTATATAGAGCCCCCATTTGTCTTCAGAGCCCCCCACGGACCACACAGGAAAATCTTTGACGTCATCTCCCATAAAAGAACAAACAGTCATGCTGAGGTGACTTAAGTATATGCAGGTTTAACCAACTCAGTATTGTAGAATGATTGACAGCTGAAATGAAACAGATTTAAAAGTTGCAGTCTCTAACTGTCTGTACCTTCAAACTACATAAAAGTTGTCAAGAGCATGTGTTAGTGTTTGTATTTGTTACAAATGTCATTGACTGAACAGCTAACAAGTCAGAAATAATTTGTCCAAATTTAGAAATCTTTATATTACAGCATCTACAGAAATAAAATAAAAATAAAAAGCTTGCAGAGTGGGTTTTTTCAATACAGGAGGAAAGCAGCTGAAATACTGTATGTATTCTACATCACAGGAATCATTTTCTCAATGTGTTTACACTGCAGGCTTCATTTTTCCATATCACATTCTGTACACTATGCATTTGACTGGGTAGCAAGAGAAACTAGTTGCATTGTCACAAGTGATGCTTGAAAACTCACTGCTAATGTCAAACTGTGAACATATAACCATCATTTTATCCAGTAAAAGTCAAATATCCAAGAGATAACACTTCAACCAAAACACATTTCAAGTCAAGAGGGACTTCAAATTGATTAGAAAGTGAGTCATGTGCTGATTTAAGGTCTGCTTTACTTAAAGTGAAAGTTTCAGTGAATAATGCGATGCAGCAATCTCTGCGTCTGGTGATCCATTTTTTCATGACTCACACTTCTGTCAGTGTTTGCAGATTTTTTCACTGAACACGAATACAAATACAGTATGGACAGGCGCATGCATCATCTCATTTTCTCATTGTAATCTTTTAACTTTGTGCCTTGTAGTTATGTGCTCTATCTGATGGTTTTTCTTGGCTGGGGTGAAACTACACTATAGCCATTTTTTCCCCAAGTAGTACACGGCTCAGCATTTCTCCATGTAAGTTATAGCTTTACATAGTAAAGGGTACATATTTCTGTGTGCTGTATATGCTTTTAAGCTCACAGCTTGGTGATGCATGGCAGAAAGGCTGGCAGACACACGGTACAAATCAATGATTTGATTAACTAGTCAGTAAAAACAGACGGAGACATTTGACTTCTGTTTTTGTTCTTGGTAATGCTCACTGCTTTTTTGAAAGGCTCTGGGCCCATTTCACTGCACCACATTAGAAACAAAGCAAAGGTTTCAAAGGGTTTCTGCAGGCATCCATGAAGTAATAGATATTGAAAATCATAGAAAAGATGATAAACAAAAACTAAATGTGTCTTTATTCATTTATTTAAGTGCAAGGGTGTGTTGCTAGCTGTTCCAAATTGGTTGTGCAGCACAGCAAACCAGTTCTTTCTGAGCATAATGTAGCTCAGTGTGTCCCTTTGCACACAAAAACAGACCAATTACAGATCCCCTGACCACTCTTCATCACTCTCTCTGGTCTTTATTCACCCCCCATCCTTGTCTCTCTTACCTCTTCCTCTTTTCTATCCTTTGCCCATTTGCTCTTCTTGTCCCTCAAACCTTCAAACTGCCCGTGGCCCCAGCCTCTGGTACCACCCCCACTGCCAGTGTTAAAGCAATCTGTCGATGGGAACTGATTTGAAAGGTGATTGGGAGCTCCAGCGAGGGCAGCTGCTAGTGACACAAGCTCTGCCCTAGTGAGAGTTATGGTCTCTTGGGTGAGGAGAGCATCCTACTCCCTTGGCCCCCTCAGCCTCTCCTGGTAACCTGAGCCTGATTGTTTCTGAAGGCCACGCAAGGCCCTGTGACTGGTCATCTTCAACTCAACTCAACTTTTATGGCCAGTTGTCATTCTCTGGCTCTGTGCACCCATTATTTTTCTCCTCTGTGCCCCCCTTTTTGCTTGTTTTTTTTTCTTCTTACGGCTGTTTTTTTCTTATCACATCATACAGCCTTGAGACAGGTCCACAGAAGTGCAGTCATGAACCTAATTTCCTAGCTTGTGTGCTAATGACAGTCAGTTTTACACAAAATGGAGCTTGCTAATTTGTAGCTTCTCCAATCTGTTTACCTTTCTTTAACCTTTAGCCGTAACTTTAACCTACATTTTAAACGTATCTCTCATTCTGGCCTTATCGGCAGCATCAGCATTCTTGGGTTACCACTGCCCTTTGCTTCTCTGGGATTTAATTTATTTTCACGGGAAGAGAAATAATAAGGCCAAATATGAGCTCCGCCCAAAATCAAAAGGTTGTCATTTGTCATGACTCATCAACACTTTTTCTGGCATCTGGATCTGTGTGAGTTCAGAGAAAGAGAACGAGGCAGATGGAGACAGAGCGTACTGGCAACACACTCATTACCGATATTAATAAGGAAAACATTTTACCAAGAAATATGATCCTGTGTTTTGAAAACTGTGGCTAATGTGTGTCAGTACCCGCAGTGTGTATTAGTTTAACCAGCTTTCAAGCTGCACAAACTGTCTGGACTGAGATGGAGGCTTGACACCCGGCCTACAGGCTACATCTTGAGCTCTAAACCAAGGAGCAGACTTCACTCAAGGGTTTCAGGCCTCAGAGCCTCCTGTCAACTCCATGGTTGACAACATCATTAGAGCCTTGCTTTTCTAGTATACCTAGGAAAAGCAGGCAACACCACTGACTTAGGCATCATACTAAAAGAGTGGGTGGTTGTATTTACACTGAATAGTTTCATATACGTGTCCACACAAATGTTAGTGTGTTCATATCATATCTTTTTGAGAAGTGGATGAATTTTAGACTAATATTATGTGAACTGTAGGTCGAGTAGTAGCTGTTCTGGTATCTAAGCTTTTCCTGATACTGTTTGTAGTGCTTTCTGTCCTGCTAGGGAGAAAAATGTATAAAGCCCCCTGAATTAGGAAGCACACTCGCCAGTAACCAGCAGGCAGCTACTTTATCTGATTGAAGGCGTGATGAAAGCAGTGGGGTGCATTTAAGGCTCCCTGCTGTTGTCTGACAGTCTGTGCTTATGTGTATGAGAATTGGAGTGTGCTGTATTTGTAAGTGTTTGATAGTGTGTAATGCCACTAAGCATCACAGTGCAGCACAGGTTATCTAAATATAGACGTGATCTATGATTCAATCCTACCTGTATGTTATATCTTGTGCTTTATATTTTTTCATAAAATGAATCATTTCTTTCTTGAATGATTCTTCAGCTTAGCAAAAACATTCATCTTGTCTGAAACTTTGCAAGTTATAGACATCTCCACTCATGAATCTACAACAACATGGGATGTTCAGACAACATTAGTCATATTAACAATAAAGAGAATGTGAATGATAATAGATGAGTGTGTTTGAGCAGAGAAGGGGGAGAGGGGGTTGTGACAGATAACATGAATGGAGCAAGTGAAGACTGCTGATTGACTGCTGAATGAGTCTGCTCTGTTTTAAAGTGTCACAGTGAGGCCTGGAGTTTTGACAGGCAGAAGATCTCTGGCCAGGTGCAAACACTAAATTCAGTCTGCTTCTCCACACAGGGAGATAGATGACTTGTCTACATGTGTGGTGCTCTGCCTGCAGTCAGCCAGAACTCGCGAGGGCCTGTTACCGCATACAGCAAATTGAATATGACTGTGAGCTTGTTCAGTAAATAACATCTATGAGATATGGACAATAGATTGTAGGCAACATATATGGAAATTCTGCATCAGTATTTGTGATAAAACAAATATGAATTTTGGTTCCCTTTTGTGCAGCATAAGTCAAATTGGCTGACCCTGACCCTGTATGGTAATTTTAATTACTTACCGAGCAACATCTCTGTCCCTAGTTTCTATCCTCAACACCTTCTTTTTTCATAAAATTTGTTGACAAAATTACAAAGTGTGGAAAGCTTGTTTTGACACAGTTAGGTATGTGGTCATGTGTTGATTTATACAATCAGAAATTGTTTTGTTCTGAAAAATGATTTTTGTCAGCAGTCCGGTTTGAAGATTTTAAAGGAAACACCACCTCTTGTGGATTTGTTTGAAATCCTTTTGGTGGACTAACCGTTACTTGACCCCCAGTTTGGTCACAATTACACTGGAGCATGAATCAGAAATATTACCCTCTTTAAGTATAAGTTATAGGCTTTTGCTCCTTATCCTAGCTATATCAACACATTGATCTAATTCTCATTTTCTCTCTGATTAATTGCCATGTTTTGTGACTGCACCATTGTCCTCTTGGTGCACTTTGCATATTTTTCACATGTTGTCACTTTACCGCTTGTTACAAATCATTAAAATTCAAAAGGAAAAGCCTTTTATCTATGTAGACATGTGGTAATGCTAAGTGTTGTTGTGGTGAAAAACTGCACAAAAACCATTGCGCTTTGGTGAGTGTGTCTGTGTGCATTTTGTGACGCACGTGGGTGTCCGGATTTGTGTGCTTTATTGTTGTAGAGCTTGGCTGCTTTCGCTAGGTTTTCCAACATTACAGGATTATTAAATCACTCTCACCCTTTCACCTCCATCAGCGTCTGACATATGGAGATCCTGCCTGTTTGAGACCGAGCCTAAACGGGCAAGGCAGCAAAGTGACAATCCTAAGAGGGTGGAAGGTCTTTATAGTGAACTAATAAGCCAGACTAATCTGTAAACCCTGTGATGGCCAACACTCTCCCACCACCTCTGCCACCTCCAATGTGTTGGCGACGACATTTCAGCGCCGCTGCTTCTGGATCCCTCTTAGCCTCTAGGCCAGCCAGCCAGTCGCCCTGTCGGCCCGATCTGCCCAGTCCGTCAGTTTTGTTTAAGAGTCTCTTTAATGCCCGTTGATTAAAGTGTCAAAGGTCACACCGTCGTGCTTTTCCACATCATGTAGGGGGGTGTAATTTGGGAGGTGGAGAAGAAGGGGGGGTGCGACAGTGATAAGAAGCAGATGGGGGGAGGTTCAGCAAAGGGACCTTATCACAAGTCACATGGTAGATTTATGACTCGGTAGAACTGTAGAGTTGAATGACGTTTTGCATCAAGTCCTGCACTACTTCTAATTGTGTGGACCTCACAGTATATCCCAAGATAGGTCACTTCAGGCAAGATATTCATTTCAATTTTAATATTTTACAAACAATTAAATAAAATTGTTTTCTCAAAATTAAAACCCTGCCAAACATTCTGCAGCCCATACCCACACTTTACCCTCAGCCTCTGCTCCTTAGAGCTCTGGCTACTGTCTGTGTTTACTTTAGCACCTTACTGACTACATGTACTTTAAAAAAAGAATGCATTATCTAGGTATAATGGGGATTCTTTATTGCAGGTTTTGATACAATTTCATATTTCATCAAACTGTGCTTTTTGCCGTCACTTTTGCAGACTTAACTGTTCTTACAGTGTTTCTGCTTCACTAATCAACAGTCATCCTCAAAAATGTGGAGAGAAAATCTCCTGATAATAATACATTCTTCATTTTGCATTAGGTATATTCAGCTATGACAACCTACCTGATATATATATGTTTAAAAGAATCATATTTTTGACATATTTATATTTATTAGAAAGAAGCAGAAGAGACAGGCAGGAAATGTAGGGAAAGAGAGCAGTGGAATAATATGTAATGAAGATCTGACCGGCTGGGAATTGAACCGGGGACTCACTGCTGATGGCATTTGTCCCCTTGTCGTATGACCCCCTCACCACTTGGCTATGGTGTGGCACGTGAAGCCTGTTATTGACAGAAATCATAACCATGGCTCAACAAATTGCTAAACTGACAGGGAAAGATCTGTGAGCATGAATATGTAGGACTATGCCTACATAAAGCTGGCTGTTTTTTATATTGCTGTTTTTGTACAAAACATTTTATGCCTCCACACCAGGCGTCTGAGCTCATTTCAGCTCATTTCTGGCAGTCCACTCCTCTGGTCTTGTAACCCTCTAACCTCTGATGGTCTGTCATTCTAGCCCCCTGCAGTGACACACTTACACTGCTGTTCACACTTCTCTTATCAGCCACCAGTGCTTCTCTGCTATCAGAAACCTTCACAGGAGCTTCCTCTGTAGCCACAGGAAAACCAAAGCAGCCACATAGCCTGGAGCCAGAGATGTACCCTATACAACAAAGAGGCAGCTTGACAAATGGGCTTATATGTAGGTTTATATTCATAACTGTTTATTAGTGTCAGTTATTGTTTAGATGGTCAGTACATGTATTGATCTGTTATTTCAGAATTTAAGGATTACTAGGATCTGTTCTACCTAAATCCTGTGTAATCTAATCTGAGGATCAGAGGTGAGCAGACCTTGTTAAAAAGAAGATGCCTTATCATGAAACTCAGCAGATCCACTCAGCTGGTCCCCACTCAATAGGTGGTAGGGTGAACCTGTGGACACAGAGTAGCCTGACAGAGAGCTACTGGGGTGTCAGAGATGTAAAGGGACATTTTCGAGACATTGCTGAACCCCCTGCACTTATCTAGGTGTGAACATGGGGTCATCCGTGCCAGGGGAGGGAAAGAACAGCAGGGTGCTGGAGACGGTTGTCAGACAGACAGTGGTCAGATAGTCCCACTCCATAGGCTGATTGACACTTTGGATAATGGACCGCAGCTTCACAGTGACTCACCTTTAGTACTTATTATATACTGTGAGGTGTCGCAAGTATGTAAATAGATGACCAAATACTTCAAACCCTTTAGTAATAGAAAGTTCAACCTTTGTAAGTACAACTGAGTCAACATTTTAGCAAATGAAGTTGTCGTCTAAATACCAGTGAGTTGATGATTTATTTCTTTGTGACCGCTGGATAAATAACTGAACATGAATAATTTCAATAGGTAGACTGCTTCATTTGGATCATGTTGCATATCATTGTACTTGTGGAACTCGGTACACAGTTGAGATACAATGGACACAGAAATGTGACTAATGCGAAACCACCAGAAAACTGTCACTGAGTTAAAATTCTACACTTTATGGACACTGAAACTTTGGTCCTGAAACAGCGGCTTAATAAACACCATTTGGAACTTGAAAAGAGCGCGGCATCGTTTCTGTTTGTGGTCTCCAGTTTAATGCATGTGAGTAATTACTAGCAGCTTTTGAAGTGCGCACACAAAAATGTTGCAGAAAACCCAATTACGGTATGAGGATACATACAAGTTTTAAAGGCCTATAGGAGTGATTTGATTGGTTAGGTTGATTTAAAGTAATGAAACATATTTAATGTTACAGTGGTTCACGTTAGGTGATTTTCTTCGTTCAGTATTATTCCAGGTAAATATAGAAATCTTTGGCTTTACTGACTCAGGATTGCTCTCAGCATTTTGTGGATTTGCATGATTGTCCTGCACTGAATTGTTTATTGGCCACGCTTTTTTAGGATGACACAGCATTGGGTGGGGTGAGAGTGCGCCGCGTTTGGTTGGAATTGGTTGCGGTTTGGTAGCAAGTACTTCAATAATGCTGGGTTTTATATGAATGTGTGTCTCAGCTTTGCTGCATGTGTTGCATTGGTCACTAGGCTCTTCATCTTTGTGGTTTGTCCTTTGCAAGCTGCCATTAAGACAGCCAAGCAGAGAAAAACAGTATGAGGCAGAGACAAGTTAAGCATCGGGGAGTTCATTGTGGGGTATTAACGCAGACAAACAGGCCAAGGCTTGGACATCTGGGCTGGCAGAATATCACACACACAGAAAATGGGAATTTGACAGTGTTTGTGGCAGAGATGGCATGAACCATTGCAGAATGTTTAATAGAAAAGCATACAGACAGTAAACAGAGTGTAAAGGGATATCTTTGTTGTGAAATATGTAATTAGATTTTAAGTTTCCCATTAACAATTTTTCCATTAGTGTTTCCCAGAAATATTCTCATTCAGTACTGCTATTTTTTGCCTTTTGATGTGCAGTGGCAGCCAGACAGCTGAGTCTTACAGTGGTTCAGTCAAGTGCATAAATTCAGTGGTGAGAAGACAACAAACCTACACAATGTGTGTGATCGGCCACAGGCGAGACGTCGCGGTTAGCGGGCAATGGGAATGTCCAGGAAGTCATACAAACTGTGTCACGGAGAGCAATAGTTCAGACCGTTCCTTCTGCTGTGATTTCTTGATACAACAGCTTGCTGTAGCAGTAACATCTCCAGGCTTGTTTAAGCAACGGGTCACTGCAGAGATACCAGGGCGCCTCCCTCTGGGACCTGTGGTTTTACTGGGACAGCGCTCTGGGAGGCCAATAGTTCTTGTTTATGTGTGTGTGCACATCTGTGTTTCTGTGCACCGCCATTCAAAGGAAAGCGGTGGCAGACAGGCTTTAATATTTTTAGTAGGCTATCTAAATACAGATTTGATTGTTTGGTTTAGTTTGTGGAAAGGTCAGAATGATGTTGTTGGTCAGACTATTTGAAATAAGCATTCTCTTTATCATTAAAATCAATGCAAAATGTTTTTAGCTTACAGGCGTGAGTTTGCTGTGTGAGTTTTAAATGTATTTCATTTTATTTAAACAGCTTGTTTTTCTTTGTCATCCAGTGGCCTTAATCTGCTGTCATTTCTTGTTGTATATATGCCATAGCATCCTAAATTATCTTCCCCATTTCTGCTTTTTCTTCTTCCTGTTTCAATTCTTCCCTTCTTTGACACTTCGACTTTGCTCCTGCCTTATCTTTCTCTCTCTCCTGCTCTCCACCACCTAAACTCCCTCTCTTTCAACCACTACCCCCATATTCCCTGTCCTGTTCTTGCTCCTCTGTCAGTTCTTAATGAGGAAGTCTCTCTGACCTTTTCCAGGTCCTTGTTACATCACTGCCCCCTTGTGGTGTGCCGTTCGGTTGAGCCCTCCCCACCGTCAAGTTGATTGTAGAACACAATGGGCACAGTGACTATATCGAGTAAATTCAGCGGATTGATTTTTCTACCTGATGAAAAAGAGCAAGAAAATACTGCAAGTAGTGCCTGGTATTTATTTTGTAGTTATTTAATTTGGCCAAGTGTGGATGATGCACACATTGAGCCATGACCTTGGAAAAGCTGGTTCAAGAGTTCAGGAGTTTAATAAAGAGTTACTCTTATGTGAGGTATTAAACATAGATGTAATGATATAATTTAAAATCAGCTCATCAATACAGGTCTTGGGCCAGCAACACTTAAAGACATGTTGGTTGAATCATGAAATGTTTTTATCATTTTATGAAGACATAAAAAAGTAGTAAAGCAGACCAAATCACTGTGAAATATACAGCCGTGGCCAAAAGTTTTGAGAATGACACAAAATTAGTTTTCACAAAGTTCACTGCTTCAGTGTTTTTAGATCTTTTTGTAAAATGTTACTATGGTATACTGAAGTATAATTACAAGCTTTTCATAATTGTCAAAAGCTTTTATTGACAATTAAATTGACTTTATGCAAAGAGTCAATATTTGCTGTGTTTACCCTTCTTTTTAAGACCTCTGCAGTTCACCCTGGCATGCTGTCAGTCAACTTCTGGGCCACATCCTGACCGAGGAATATGAATAATCAGTTTAATTAATAATTTGTCAGAATTTGTGGGTTTTTGTTTGTCCACCCGCCGCTTGAGGATTGACCACAAATTGTCAAAACTTTTGGCCACGGCTGTGTATATATATTTTAAATAAAACTGCATTATGATCATTTGCTGATGTATACTATAGTTACATAATATACTGTAGCTTTATTTATCACTGCCATTGAACCACTTTATTATCTGAGCCATTTAGATTAGTGCTTTCCTCTGAGGAAATGATAACGACACAATGTTATAATCTGGAGGGAGCTCAGCAGTAGTTTACACACGAGGAAATAGACATAATCATGCAAATACTCTCAGTCACTTTCCAAATGGAGCTGACTTTCACTGAAGCAAGTACACACAGGCACTTTATAAATATGCTAGATGGTTGTGTGCAATACTCTCATAAACACATCTAGCCTTGGCTGTGTGCATGTGTGTGTGTGTTTGTGCTCTCATGCAAAAAGTTGTGTAAATGCTGCAAAGCAGAAGGAATGTAGCCATTTAGAGGTCCTCTCCTCTACAAATAAATATTTGGTGATGACAATATTGGAGATATGTTAAACACGAGGAGGGTAATTTTCTAGTCAAATAAACCTCAGCAGTGGTGGTGAGGGGGGCACAGATGTGTCTGAGCTCTGACATGCTGGTAAGAAAGAGAAAACGGTAGAGAGAAGCTGTTGGAGAGAGGCAGAGAGAACGTGATAAATCTATACAGATAAGTCAGGCTGTAACAATATCAACAGTGTTTATTTTATTCTTAATAGGCCTAATTCTTTTCCTCACTCTGTCAGAACATTGCAATGCTTTTGGCAAAAATGACATTAGAAGTGGGTGTGGCGTTTAGGTGTTGTCAACAGTTCTCTCTAAGTTCAGGTGTCATTTTTGAACTCCTAAAAAATAGATTGAAAAAGATTAAACCAGTGTTTGAATAGTGACTACTTTGTTCCTTGTGAGCAATGACTACAATTTGTGTGTCTTTTTTAGAAATTAGATTGGTGTTGCTCATAAGGAGACTCATTTTTCCAATAAATTTTGTCACTGTAACTCCATTAAGTGATATTTTATAGCCGAGTTTATCTCTTTCATAAGATGTGGTCTTGTCTTATTTACAAAGTCATGTTTTTACAATAACCATAAATATTACGCAGTGAAATTATCACAATCTGAGATCACAGTACCGAGTTCAAAGAGAAATTACAGTAGTATTTTATAAAAGCTGAACCAGACATGACTTGAAAGTCTGGTCCTCATGTTGAACCTTGTGAATTCCAGACTGTTTCTCAGCCTTCACCTAATCTAAACAATGATGTTTTCCTAATGTCAGGTCAATTCGGTTGTTCTTCGTCCTAACCTTGTTGTCTCTATGCCCGTACCGTAATTACTGTTTCTGTCATTTGCATAGTTGGAAATAAGAATTCAATTACGAATCAACTTTCCATAATGTAATAATACCATTGTTTACTTTAAAAGAACATCATTTCACTATTACTGTTCAAAGTTTTTTTTTAAAAATCGTTTCATCATTCTTTCCACTGATCAAATGTTTTGCCTCTTATTCAAGTTCTAGTGACATTTTGGCTTAAAGCAGTCTAGACGTGCTTTTTCTGAACTTCTGAAAGGGTCCTCAAGCACTCCAGGGCAGAAAGACATGATAGTCTTCCAGCATGCCCAGAAACTGCCCTTCTGGTGTCCACACTACCTCATATGGCTCCACTCAGTACGAAGGCGTGGTGGCTTCATGTGCACATCCTTTCAATGTAGAGTGAAGCCAACCAACCAGCAGAGGAGTCTTACTTGCATTTCTATCTTGGGTCTATGGCATTAGACCCTAGGTGAAGGTCAGAATGGAGGTTGACTGGTAAATGGAGAACATTGTTTCTGTTGCCCAGCACACTTTTACCACAATTGTGCTTTATAAATTGCAGCACATAGTGTATTATTTAGGATGTACCCCAACCACAGCTCCTTTGTGGCTGACAGCAATAGATGTAATCAGATGTAGTAAAACATTTGAAGCAGGTCATAGTGGGGTGAGCCAGCAGCTCCACAGATTATGTCCACACTCCCTTTACTTTATGGTGGGTTGGGATGAGAGGAAACCTAGGAGGACTGGAGAGAGGTCAGGACCAGAGGACATTCTCAGTATGAACAAACCTAAATGTGAAGAGGTCAGAAGTTAACAGTAGCCCTGGAGATGTGGCCAAAGCTTATCACTTGTGTGAGAATGTGATAACTTTAAAATTCTCAACGTATGTCAGCTTTTATGACAAGAATTCTCAAAAAAAAAAGCTCATAAAACTCTTGAAGATCTCCACCAAAGGAGATGAAGGTAACCAGGTCATTGTGCAGGTATTTGAAGTGTCTGATACACATAGCGCATAATCCTTTGCATTTTCATTTTAATTTGTGGACATACGTGCAGATTTTCTCCCACATACAGTATATATATCCACCCAAGAACAGGTCATAGCCAAACCTTGCATTATAACTGGGTGTATGCAGCTGCAATATAATGTAATGAAGCATTTTTGAAAATGTTTACCTCATTATACCCAAAGGCACATACAGTAAGTAACCTCTTTAGTAATGCAGACTTCTACCATCATAATTCCCATTGGTTATGACTCAGCAGCAAGTGAGTAAAACATTTAAATGTGTTTTAGAATAGCTTTTTCTTTTTTTTTAATTCACAATGAATGAGAACCTCTCATGCCATGTCCAGATGTTCTCTACCTCAACAGAAGGTCAGACCAACGATACACTGGCCCGGCATACACTGTATGGTCCAGTGGTGGGTGTTGCACCAGTCGTAGTGGTGAGGCTGGGAGATCTGTCACATGGCACGATAGCCTGCGTGCCTGAGGAGATGCCAAGGTTTATTTAAACAGCAATTCAACTTAACATTTTTGAAAGTGAGAATAGCGATTTATTGTTTAGCCGTGACTCTGTCAGTGAGATTCTTATTTCATGACTTGTCTGATAGGTCCAAGAAAAATAAACCCACACCTGAGCTGGGTTTATAGGTCCGCCTGACGTCAGGTCCATTATCCACAACATTGACTGCATATTTTTTTATTCCACTACAATCTGGCATGTGTGTCTGTGTGAGAGGCTATACATAATGTCTGTATGTTTGTGTACGGCATGTGTACTTGGAATTGTAAGAAATATTTTTGCCCCTGCATAACATACTTGAAGTAGATGTGGTCACTGTCTGTTGAGCATGTTTCTGTCCAGCAATCAGCAGCAGCAAAATTATGTGCCGTTTAATATGACTACTGGTAAAAATGTTTTGTTTGCACGAAGGATGTCATGACATATACCATCTAGAGTGACATCTAAAAACATGACTTTAAGATATACAGTAAATAACTGTTACCTCACTTGGATGCAGGAAAAAAGCTGGTTTGTGTAGAACATTTAAAATATAATATTAAACTATCAGGTGCATTTTGTTAATATTTGTTTGTGTGCTTGCAGGTGCAATATGTCTGCACATTGCACATCAGGGAATCAGAAAGCTTTATTGGCATTGTACCAAACAGTACAACGAGATTTGCTGTGCAGCAACTAAAAAACACTGTACATACATACTGTTGAGATTTTTTTTTTACTAGTGCAGTGGTGTTCGCTGACCATGTGAGGTCCTTTGAGGTGGGTCCCCAGGGACTTAAAGGAAGAGACCCTCTCCACCACCTTCCCTTTAATAGTCAGTGGAGAGAGGTACAATGTTGTTGCACTTCGAGAAATCGAGAATGATTTCTTTTGTCTTTTTGATGTTCAGTGTAAGATTGTTTCCTGTACACCATCCTGTCAGACTGCAGACTTCATCCCTGTAGGCTGCCTCATCATTGTTTGTAATCAGACCCACCACTGTTGTGTCGTCTGCAAATTGAATTATTGTGTTTGAGGGGTGTGTGGCAATGCAGTCAGATGTGTAGAGGGAGTAGAGCAGAGGACTCAGCACACAGCCTTGGGGTGCACCGGTGCTGGAGGAGAGGTGTTTACGGAGTGTAACTGTGTGTGGGTGGTTGGATAGAAAGTCTTTGATCCACATATACAGAGAGCTGCTGAGACACAGGTCAAGGAGTTTCGTGACCAACCTGCTGGCGACTATTGTATTAAATGCAGAGCTGTAATTAATAAATATCATTCTCCCTTTCTGGTTGAGGTGTGTCAATGTCATATGAAGGGCTGTGGCAATAGCATCTTCTGTGGACCTATTGGCTCTTTAAGCATACCGGTGCTGGTCAAGATCTGGCTGGGAGAGTGTATTTTATGTGTTTTAAAACCAGTCTCTCAAAACATTTAGTGAGGATGGGGTTGGTGCCACGGGTCTGTAGTCATTTAAAGTGCTGATGTTGCTTATATTTGTCTTAGGTCTGTATGAAAATAAATGGTATGCATTTTGCAATGCATGCGCAAATTACGATTGTAGTGTGTCAAAGTGTGTGTTCCTTGTTGTTTTTGTCATGAAGCTTAAGCCAGGTATGTGACATCATGGAGGTCAGGTCCACAGCTTGGATGCTTTGCTGCGGCAGAGCTCCTATTTTGCAACACTATCTCCTCTCTGATCCAACATTGTTTCAAGGTTCTGACCTCACGGCGACCAAAACACAAGCTGAACAAAATCCTTTAAAGTTAGGTAATGCACTACGGACCCATGTTGACCATCCCTTGGGCTTGGAATTAGAGATCAGTTCATTTTACCCTGTTGTCTGGTCTTTATTACTCAGCTCCTCTGGAGCTGAAAGAGTTGACTGGCTGCACCCAGCTCAGGGCCTGTATTCCCCAAAGCATATCACCACTAAGATCATATTAGCCCATTTTCTTACAGTGAAAGTAAGACAATCTTAACACTCAGATCATAGTTTCCTCTGCTTCCGGAGAGGCTTAGATAGTTAAGTTGCCAGTATACGCTGAACCGGATTGCAAAGATTGTCTCATGTAACATTATACTTTTGAATTATTACATTGGATCTTATTCTAAAGAAATTATGCACCAAAATGACACATTCACTATAGTTTAAACAATAAGGCAGATATTTCTGGTATTGAGACCAGTCAATATAATTAGGCGAGGTGTCCCCTCTCACACATAGCCCATCATTTTATAAGCAGGCTGTCTTGTGTTCCCGCCAAGTCACAGCAGAAATGTATGACTTTTTAATTGCCTCATCTGGCAAAGTGCACATCATATCTGACAACAACATTGAATAGTCAGAACTCTGCATTAATAGACAGCTATCTGTATCTTTGTCTAAGTTTACCTGCTCATAGTATATGTCTTAAGGTGATACAGTTGAACAGAAAATGCTAAATAATCAAAAGATTGAAAAAATAAAACAAAAGGAAGACATAGTAAGAGATCAGTTTGTGGCCAGCTTGTATTTAGCAAATATCTTGTCCCTTTCCTCCCAATGCCATATGAGTGATGCCTTGGTAAAGGGAGGACTCGTAGACTCATAGGATAAAGGTTGCTAATCATGTTCCACTGATGGAACTCCTTTGATGTGGGTTGTTGTTTCTGTGAGGCTCTCTGCCTGGACGCATCCCCCTCCAGCAGCTGTGTACCGGGCAGCCAGCTGTAAGAGCACAGAGGGTGCGACGTACTGAGGTGGGGTGTCCTAAAGTTTACATACACAAACAAGCTTATCCACAAAGACTGGATATTCCCTCCTGGACTAGTTTCTGTCCTTATGTTTAAATTATCACATGGGGTTTGGTAGCCATGCATCACTGATAATGTGTCATGTACATGTAAGCGTGCACATACAGTATGTACATACTCAATGTGCGCCACATGGCTTTATGCACTGAGATATGAACCATTTTGTGCAGCTGGTGTCGAGAAGTAAATCTGTGCTCACTCACAAATTCCCAAAAACATTCTGCAAATACTGACACAGTGTTCCTCAGTACTCCTGGCAGCTTGGAGACACATTAATCAATTATCAGATTTTTTCCCAAGAGAAATAATAATTTGATACTGATACATTCAGTTCTTGCATACCTACCTACCAACCTAACTAACACTCATTTCCTATTTGACTCACACATGCACAGATTGCATAGAGTACATGTGGACACATGCACATAGTGCAGCAGTGCAAGCTGCAGGTGCCTCCTAGCACCACTGACTAGTGTTATTGTAATGGGCAGCTCCCTGCACAGCTGAGATAGTATGTGTAGACATAACAGCAAAGATGAAAGTAGGTTGGAGAGATGGAATAATTAAAAAGGGAGGTGTGGTGTTGCCAAACTTCATGCTTCATCCTTTAGTCATACAAGTCATTAGCCTTGAGGGGAAATAGTACCCACGACATAGTACAGTCCCAGATGGATGGTCGTGTATCAGAATGCCAGCCTGCTCGCATACAATTTATTGTTTTACCAAAGGGACTTAGCAGTTTAGCTGCCTGGATGAAGACAAATATGGGTCTATGATTTTGACCCTTTCTGTTTGAGAAATGAGGGCAGATTGGACCTTAAACTATTTCTTCACTCTCATTCTCTTTGGGTTTTTTTGCCTTCTTTCTCTCTCTCGCGCTCCCGCCCCTCATTTCTCTCTAGTGCCTCAGGCAGTTGTGTTCATTAACCCTGGATGTAATTATTTTTGTTTTAGTCTCATATTGCTGACATTTCAACTCAGGGGCTCCTCAATCAGGATTAACCCAAACCGCAAGAAATCACACTTCACAGCCTTTTCTTACAGCAGCGCTTGTTGCCTCCAATTTCAGTCAAATTAAAGGTTTATTTTATTTAGCCATTTTTTTCACTCAGGCCCTGTACTGTGAGAAAACAAACCAGACTTCTTGCCTTTGATTTGCTGGTTGCTAGTGACTCTCTCAGTATCCCCTACTCTCTTTCTCTCTTGGTAGGCACAAAGCCGTCCTCTGTGCAGGCACTGGTACTAAAGATTGAGATCACACAGGTGGCAGCGGTATAACCATCTGCTCTGAAAGAAACCTCTTTCATATATTTGCTCACTGTGCAACATAAATGTAACAGCATTAACTTTGTAGTTGGATATCGTAATAAGTTTTACTGCTTTTTGAAATTGATCTCTAACGCACTGAAAATTAAGTTTTCTCAGTTTTTAAAAATGTTTTTCATAGGATTTGCTCAGTATATTAAATCGGTATATGTACACCTACACTATTAGTATGTATATATGTAGTAGCTTGACATTGTGTGTATTTCAGTGTACCATCATGTATTTACAAGAGTTTTAAAGCCACAGTCTAGTGTATACTTACTTTGTCCTCTCAAAGCCCTCATTTTGCCTTGGGGGCCTTAAGGTCCACAGGAACCCTCAACTCATCTTCCTGCCCCAGGGGCACTTATTCTTAACACAGTAGTAATAAACTATCATCACTCTGAGTCAAGTATGTGTGTGTGTGAGTGTATGTGTGTCAGCCTGTTCCTACCAATGTGTGCGTGTGCAGCAGCAGCAGTAGTCATAGACCAAGCAGTAGTTGTAAAATCTCATCACTTTGAGTGGTCCTCCGGGGGTCCTGGACTCCTCTCGCTGTGTGTGGTTTGACCTCTCCTGGCCTTCCAGCCCCCCACATGCCCATTAGATAAACAGGCAGTAAACACAGGCAGCCCCAGCACTACTCTCGTCCCCTCATAGCATATACAAGGCTTGCAGATGAAAGGACTATTTCCCGACACTAATAGCCACTAGACATTAGCTTCCACAACCTCCCCTGTTTCACAATTAAAAGTTGAGCCAACGTGTTCATAGAGTTTCTAGTAAAAGTAGAATACCTATCTTGTATAACCTGTGCCAAGTCTCATAGATAAACTACCTTCCCCTCAACTTGAGGTGTAAGTTTGTCACTCCCTCAGATAAGAACTACTGCCAAACTAACCAGGGAAAAAAACAACTAATGGCGGCTTAGTCAGCTTGCATAAATAAGAGTTGAATAAGGGAGCACATGTGTTTAAAGATGCTGTGTGATTACAAGCCATGACATTATGATAAATGCAGGCCACAGTTACATTGGCTGGCTAAAGTTAGGGGGATTTTTTATGTTATTTATTTTTTATTAGCGTATCAGGCTTGCATGCATATCTGAAAATGAGCAAGTTGCTGTAAGACCACAAGCTCTGCTATATGTAGTTGTTAGTGACAATTTTGAGTTGGGAGTCTTGTGCAATAACATGGTTTCTGATATCACAAGTATGTTCTTGGCAGTCTTGGTCTGAGGAGTAAGTGTGTGGTGTGGCTTTTAACCAAAGAGCCAGAGTCTTAGTCTACATTCCTACAGTTTGTGGAAGTTTAGGTATTGCTTATGTCCGACAGATTATTGGCCAGGTATGGTTCAGGGATGGTCATCTCCTGCTCTACCTAACATTGCCAGGGTCAGAACTGTTGGACTAAGCCAATTCATTGTCTCTATAACAAATAATGCATTTTCCATGTTGTCGTAAAAGCCTCATTACTTAAAATTGTTCCTTTTTGAATTTCATGAGCCTTGACAGAAAATATATTTAAACAATTTTAAGGTTTCCATGTCGACAGCGATGTTGGATCATCTTAGGATTTATGACATTGCTATGATAAAATCTGTCATCTCCCCTGTTTTAATCAGCCAACAGACAACTGAAAAGAAGAAAGATGAATTGTCATCATAGTGTGTCTTCATGTGGCCTAAGCACACTCATGTGTTTTTAGGGATTAGACAGCAAAAGAGGGACAATTGGACTAAGAAGTCGTCATTGTACCTATAGACGAAGGCTGTTATGACTCTCAGATTAAAGGCTGAAGGATAAGTGCAACCTCTTTGGCGACTGCTGCTACTACTTTTCCTGCTTCACAGACCTGTCCTTACCCCCCACTTACACCCCTCACAGTTCCTATATATCTCTCCTGCCTTCCCTCCCTTTCTCCTTTCTCTTAGCCCACCTCTTTCCTCCCACCATTTCCTTTCTTCGTCCCTTCCCCTTCTTTATGTTCCCTATCATCTCCTCATCTCTGTCTCTTCCCTATCTGTCCTGCTGGTCTGCAATACGCCAGTCTGGGGAGCATTTCAAGTGTGTTTAGAGTAGCTGACTCATCACTGCTTTTGTGCCATGGTTTGTTAATGTAGGGCAGCTGATAGTAGTTTGGACGTCCTGTGTTGCAGGTGGCCCGAGCATCCTTTATTTATATGTGCGTCTACAAGTACATGTCTGTCTGTATGTGTGATGTCTGACTGTATTAAATACAGCTCTGATGAGTATAAACACTTCTTCTTTATCATCAGTGTGTGTGCAGACAGGAGTGACATCCCTCCAACAACAAGACACACTCTTGGCCTTTACTCTGCTGTCAGTGAAGAGTGTTCAAACTGTGGCTTCATTCAACGGTGGCTAATAACAGGCCTCAGATGCAAAGGTGCTCTTTCTCTGAAGCTACAGGACACACACGGGCACACACATAAAACTACATGTCCTTAGTCAAGCCCTGCCACACCTGTCATGTAGGCTAGTTTTCATGGGTTTTAACTGACATACCAGTGGATCTTACCATGTCTGTCCTAATCCACCCAAAAGTCACTTTATCATTTTAACCACAAGCTTGCTGTAACATGAGATCTTTTATGTGTCTAAATCAGCCACTAATAATCCCCCTGCTGACTTTGCTAACATGTCTTGGAATATTTTCCTCCATCTGCTAACTTCTAATTGTTCAGTTGTAATCATCCTATCTCTGCTTGAGCTCATCCCTTGTGGCGCTGACACTGCAGTGACCCTCTTCCTGGATAGAGAAATGCAGCCAATCAGAAGTAGTATTTCATTGCACTGTACACCCATTCATCCCCCTATGCCTTCGTCCCTGCATAGCAGCTAAAATAGCTCATCCTGAAACCATTAGACCAAATTGCTAAATGGTTCAAATGTGCAAGCACTTAAGACTATGTCTTTAAGAGGAGTAATCTTCAATCTACTGTGGCAAGCAAGAAGAGGATGAGGTGGATAGTGGGAGTGGGAACTGAGAGAAAGACCCACAGAGACTTAAACTGAGAAAAAAGAGAGACAGGGAAGAAGAAGGGGTTAAGAGATATTAGCTGTTTCATATAAACATCTCCCCATTTCCCACATGCTGCTCTATTTCTCCCTATCCAACTTGTGTATTTATTGTTCGGCTTTCGGATTGGAGAGAAAGTAACTGGAATGCGAGAGCTTGTCTCCGTGATACATATTATGGTTAATAAAGAGCAAAAACACACATGCTCAGACTTTTCTCTTACGCATGTGGACAGGCAATTCTATTTGGGTTGTGTACAATTAGTTGAAAGTATGACGGAGATTCAAATAATGACTTCAGATGAGGACATCAGTTGTGGGATACATGATGGATTGCAGTTGCCTATCTCATCATCTTAACCCAACATGTAATGCAGACCCAGGCACCTGTGGAGCATAATTACGACTAACAGTACTTGCGTCAGAGTGAAGCACTGATCCATTGGCAAACATGCTGCTATGTTCCCTCTGTGAAAACAACCATTTGTTAAAACCCTAATCATGTACTTTAATTGAATTTATGTTATTACACTATCACCTATTATAAAAAAAACTACTAATTCTCTCTATGTTTCCCAACACTTGGTGTTTTGTAGGTTTTCCCAGGAAGAAATCCTCTTGTGTACACAAAATTATTTCCCCCCCACTTCTGGCAGTAGAGGCAACGTTTTCTTTGGAATACATATAAGAACTCGGTAGCTAACATGAGGACTAATCAACTGAACAACCATGGAAAAACACTTTTAAATGCTGGCTGTGCTTTTTATTGATCTCTGAGGAGTGCAGTAGTAAAAAGTCAAATCAGTGAGTCCTCATCACCTGAAATTTAGTGAAGATTGAGAGGGTATTCAAAATTGACTACACTGGACCAAACAAACAAATTACTTGACAGAAATATTCAGACCCACCTACTGGATGACAGCCAGACCCATAGACAGCCAGACACATACAGAGGATTCACTAAATATAACTGTGCAAATGTCAGATTCTTCAGGGCCGCATTCCCAGCTTCCTGAGTGACCCAAATCTCAGCCAGACCCTTTGATCTGTCACTGAGATCATTACTTAGTCTGCTGAACTGACAAAAGGCCAGGCTGAAAGATTGAGGGAACGGGGATTCTGCAGAGAGGTGGAGAATACTTGAAGGTAATTTGGCAGGAATTTGTTCTTGATTGTTCTGCATGTTCTCCAGAAAGCTGAGGGTTAATGTGGTGAGCTAAAGGGCATAACTGGAGAAGATGGGGTTGGGCGCAGACCATCTGGATGTTTGTCAAGAAAGATAGCTGGATTGTGAAGCTGATCATTTTCCGGATGAATTTTCAAAATAGGAGAGGCAACTACAGATGACATGATATTTGGAAGAAGTTGTCAACAAGGAAAAAGGAAACGCAGTAGCTTTGTCGACATGTCAAACAAAAAACATACAAGCTAAAAGTCTTTACATCACCTGGATTCATCCAAGCAGCATATACATACATATACAAAAGATAAAACATCAGAAATAACCATAACACGTTTGTACCAAATAGCTTTACCCATATTATATGATGTCTAAGGATGAAAATGAAAATATCACATCTGCAACACGTCCCTTATACACAAAAGTTAAACAGATATTTGATGTATTCAGATGGGTTGATGTTTAAGAAACATGTTAGAACCTTTAAAGCCACATTGGAACTTTTACACTGCCGTTACACTGGGACTTATATGAGTTCACATCAAATAAACTGGAAATTTACAAAGTGACCCAGAGTGATATAGACCAGTGGTTCTCAACTGGTCCAGCCTCAGGACCCACTATGTCTCTATTAATAACGGTTGCGACCCACATTTTTAAAGTTTGCTGTTCCTGTTAACAAATTAAGGTTTATCTGGGTGTAGTCTCAATGCATTTTGATATAGCTTGGGAACATTTTGGCTTATATTTAGCTTGTTTTGGTATATTTGGACACTTTTGCCAAGTTCTGGTCATATTCTGTCCCATTCTGACAGATTCTGAGCACATGTTGGTTTATTTTTGGCACGTTTTAGCATAAATGTCTCCAATAAGCTGGCAGGGCCACATCTAGAGGTTAATAGTGGACAACTACTGGTGTCACCACCACTAAATATCCTGCTATTGAAAGCAAACTGAGTCATAAGAAACACGTCCTTTAAAATAAAAGACTTTATACCACTACTTTTTGGGGGGGGACATGCTTCTGCGACCCTCTAAAAATGGCTTCGCGACCCTCTTTTGGGTCCCGACCAACCAGTTGAGAACCACTGATATAGATGATCCAAACCTTCCCCACTTGCAAAGAGTGAAATATTTGAAGCTTTTAATGTGAAACAAATAAACATAAGTCCAGAAAAGGTCAGCATAAAAATGACTAGTGTGGTAGCATGCAGATAGGCATGCAGTACATTTCAAGCTGTGTATTCTCTGTCTAGCAGCATGCTTCAGGTTTTTACTGCCCATCTGCATGTTGCAAATGCATTTTACACTCACTTTTTATTTTTGTGCATTTAAAGCTTCGTTAAGTATTTGTGTTTTAACATAAAACATGTTTTTGTTTCTAGTTATTATTTGTATGAAGACCAACCTACGTCATTATTTATTTGGCAGTGTATTTCCTCTTCATGGAAAATTGTTATTACCATATCCTCAAGAGTGTAGCATTATTGCAATATCACGTAAAGTTAAAGTTTTGCAATAAGCTTTTCTATTTGGTACGGCGTAATTCATATAAAATACTTGGAAGCAACCCCACCTAATGACAGACATTAAATTGCTTTACTCCCCCTCTTGTCATGACAAACTGAGAGAACTCAGCTTGAACTGCAGAGAAAGCCCATGAGCCAACTGAATGATAGCAGTGATAAGGAGTTTTCAAGGTAACTATGCAAAACTAAAGCTTTCTGTGGGAAAGCAGCAGCAGAAGCAAAAGTCTGTTTATTTTAATGAGCTCAGAAGTGTCTCTCCTGTTCCCCTTACATTACACTGGGGCTCATTTAGAGTTCACACAGTGCACTGTATGTCCATGATGGATACGGTAATGATACATTAATGCAATCAGGACCAAGTCTGTTTTGTCTCTCATTAAGAAGCCTAGCTATCTTGCTGACAAGGGCCAGGTCACATTTGGTTGTGACTGTAAGCATTTTCTATCACTGCGGTTTGAAGCGAGCAAGACAGGGAGTGTGACATATCAGAGAAATAGTGCAGGAGAAAGAGGATAGGAGAAGAGACAACAGCTGGAACGCTCCATTTCAGAGCTGGTTGGGTTTCAGTGGGGGCACAGGCAGCAATTGTGCAGTGTCTAGTTGTCTTTTCAACACCATGAGTTGATGTGGATTTATGAAGGCTAGGAATCAACTACAAGTGGGATATGTATGGATATGGAGCCTCTTATCAACATCTGGAGCTTGACAGAGCTGCTGTTCTGCTGCTTCAACCCCCTCATCTGGCCTCACTACTAGCCTATAAGACATTCTATGGATGTGCATAAGTCCATTTTCCCATGGTCAACTGTTTGTGTGTGTGGTCTGTTTTATGCAACTTAAGACACCATCGTTGAGTTTTAGACTAAAAACACTTCATACTTACACACACACACCACACACACACTTCAGAGGCACGAATGCTGTAAAGAAAACCTACCATTTTTTAGTTCAGATCTTGCCCAGCATGAAGTTTATCTTAGTACTCACCCCTACCAAGTATTTGTATACTCTATCTATCTACAAAAGAACATGTGCTCATTAGCATAGAGACATGCATACACAGGGAAAATATTGCTACTGTTGACTCAAGCACCACCCAAAGCTGTCCAGACTACAGCGCTGCAGCACGGTCAGTACTGTAGTCTGGAGTCGTATTTTACCATGAAAAATGTGTCGGGTCCACAACTAACAACCGTGAGTCACTAAACCCTGCAGATGGGAAAGAAGAAGCCTCTGCCCTGATGGGAACAGGAATAGATCTCACTCTGTGGAAGAGCCCTGTACTCACTACATCACTACATACATAACTATCCATGTATACATGCTGACATACCATACACAGTTTTGAATTATATAGTGGATGAATGTGTATGTACATGGACCTTTCAAATGGGCTCAACACGTACATTTTTACTGCTTGTCCAGACTTGGATGTATGTGATATATCCGGTTCTCATGTTTTCAAGTTTTCATGTATGGAGACTTACTGCAGTCATCTCATAAATCATGCAGATCGGCCGCCAAATTGTGAGACATACTGGCTCAGTCACTTATCATATAGATTAGGAAAAAGACTTCTTGAAAAACTACTCTCTCAACATCCACACTTTCATTATGCTTTTTCTGTTTATGTACAGTATCTGTCTTTTCTGTCTCCCTTTGTCTTTCTCTTTTAGGTTTTCTTTCTCTCTCTTCGAATGTGGGTCAGTGATTCTGTCTTTCGGTATATTTTTAGGTGGTTTTCTGCTTCTGTTCATCTTTCTCTGTCTCTGCCTTTCATTGATTTCCTGGCTGCCTGAATCACTCTCCAGCTTTCTTCCTCCTTATTACTGTTACTGTACCCACAGCTATAGTCAACCTTTACGAGGTGGGTCTAGCTTGTCAGCTGCAAGCTACCGCAGTTGGATCATATTGAGAGACACACACACACACACTTAGGCGTGTAGGCTTATATATTCTGTTAAAACCACACACACATTCATATACACACATGTATACCAGCTTCCAGTGCAGAGAGTTAAATAGGCCCAGAGTGAGAGCAGGCTTTCCGTAGGCCAGGGTCTGTTTGCAGTCAAACCTGCCTGTGTCCTTCCTGAGCCCCTGGGCTCCTGCGGCGGCATTGCCCCGGGCTGCTGGGTCGCAGCTCGGCAGGGGAACAGCAGTGCAGTGAATGTGTGTCAGAGAGTGGAGTGTGTGTGTGTGTGAGAGCAAGAAGGTGTGTGGCTTCAGTGCCGGTTCACTTTCCTACAGCTCATACAAAATGAATACAAATAGAAACACTTATTACGTTCATAAAGATTCATGTACACACACACAATAAAATATCATATACTGCACACACTGTTCCTTGCACCCACCCACACACAGCTGAGTCCCTTTTCGGTGGTGTCAGCAGCTCCAACTCTGTCTTTCTCTCTGTGTTACACACACACAAACACACACGCGCGCACACACGCACACACACACACACACACACCATCACAGACACTCACACTGACACACACACCAGTAGAACACCTGTCGGGCTGCATGGCTCGCTCCAGGACACCTTCGAGTCATGAGCTCATCGGAAAAGCAATTAAAGGCGGTGTAGGCCCTGCACGCTGGCGTAATGTTTTGTTTTGCTACTTGGCTTCGAAATTAACCAAACCTGTCAGAAGTCATCTGGCTGACGCGGGCTGGGCTATATTTATTTATTTTCTGTTGGAGAAGCTGGACGCAGGGTCCCTGCGCTGCCTCACATCCAACAATGAAGCGATTCTGAGGGGGCGATTAGCTGGCTGGGACATGAATTCTCCCCCCCCCTCCTGTCTACCTGGGGGGTGGTTGGACAGAACCTCCCAACTCTGTTTGCCTGTCTGTTACTCTGATGTTGGGGTCATGGCCCTGTAGTTGAGAGGTTGTGCCCTCTGTAACCCCAATCAAGGCTTTGGTCTCCACTGTGGGACTTGGTTTTGAACTTGCACTGACCTAGCCGCTCCCCGTTTATTGAATTTCATGGTTGCATTGACTGAACAAAAGCAGATTTTGCATTCAGAAATGTCCATGTATGAAAGATGTAACCTGATAAAAGACAGTATGAAGACAGAAAGATCTGTAGCTGATAGTTTACTGTTGACCCAGAAAAGAAGAGAGTGACAAGAACATACACAGGACTTAAAGGTTTGAGGCCTTCTCTCAGTCTGGCCTAATGCATTACTGTAGCCTCAGGCTGTGAGCAGCCTGATGTCAGACAGCCGTAAAACAACACCCGCAACCCCATGCTCTCTTTTAACTCTACTGGTCTTTAGCCACTGAAGAAAAAAAACACCTTTGACATTAATAGGTCCACTGTGGGCGAGTCAAGGTAAGTGTGTCTTCACAGATGCCTGCATGTACATTCTGTGGTTGTATGTATTTTCAGAGGCTAGGCCACTGAGCAGTTTTCTGATGTTTTCTTGAGGAATCATTTAGGAAGTAAGAAAAACACCTTTGTTATCATTGTCATCACTTTCTGTAATTACCCACATGCCACCCTGTTAGAGTGGAGAAAAACAACAGTTAGCCTGTTGCCGAGGTCGCCCTCTGAGCATGGCAGGCCGTTTCATGGTGCTGCTCGCTTCAAAGGAGGTGTCACTCTTTGGCAGTTATGTCAACACAATGATGAAACAAGAACATAGTGTGGATAGTAAAGCTTTGGTCTTCAAAGCCTCAAAAGCCAGGTCAACACATATTTTATTTCAGTGTCATTGTCAAACTGGCAGGGGGAGAGAGAGACGTGAAAAAAGATTGTTTGCTCTGTTAATCTCAGAAAAAGGGCTTTTTGAGTGGTGTTGTGATGGATCAACTTGGTCATGGCTGTCATTAAGAGACGCCAAACAGACGTGACACACAGCCACAATAAGATTGCAGTTGCTGACACAACGCTGAAAACACTGTGAATGCACTGGCAGTTACTTCAACAGTTATTTAAGTAACCAACATTCTAATGCACTCGACAAGGCGGCTTCATTCATCTGATGATGTGCTATTTTTCTGTAATGAAAAGTTTTTGTTTGTTGCATTTGTTCTTTTTTTGCAGTGAATTTAGCACCGAAGAGGATATAAATAGTGTCAAATTCTGCTTCCTCTGCATTTTGATTTCGTCACCCTCTATAGAAATACGGTCTGTGTCATGTGATCCCTGTTAAAAAGTTAACATTTAAGGTATCCTAAGATGAAATTGGGTGTAATGATTTTTAAAAAATGTATCTCTGTAATAATTGTTAAATCAACAGTTCTATATTGTAGATGATTTATTGTGCTATGACTCATTTCTACAGAATGTGCTTAGTCGTGCTCAGTGCATCATGTAGACCACGATTTAGGGTCAATTTATTAAACACATCTTCACTACTCCGTTCCCAGCCTTTTGGGTCCTATACTGCTCATGCTGCTCTGAGCTATGATGAAACCACTTGGAAGTCGGGCCCCAGCGCTACAGCCACAGCCAAAGCCTATTAAGCAGCCACACTGCGGTGTAGAAGTTCAAGCCACAGGACTGAGGTTATGATTCCTTGTCAGGAGGAGGGGGAGAGAGAGGTGGATGTAGGATGACGAGGAAGGGTGGAAGAATGGTTTGTGAGGAAAAGGGTAAAGGGGGGCTGAAAAAGGATCAAGGTGGGAGTTCAGACAGGATGAAAGAAGTGATAGAGTGACCTTGAGGGAAAGGAGATTGTAATGGAGACGTATAAATGAAGGTACAATTGAAGAAGGGCCAAAAGCCAGCATCAGTTGCTGGTGGAACAGGGATGTTTAATGGGATAGATGGATTGTGGAATATAAAGAGACACAAGAATGAAGTGATGGAGGATGAAGGGATAGATGAAGCAGCAGAGGAACAACTATGAGTCAGTTTGACTTAATCCGAAGAGTATGTTTCTCCAGAGAGGATAAATCATGGTTGAGGATTAAAGTGAACCTGGTGAATAATAATTAGACGCATACAAACATTAGCACTGACAAGTGTACACACTAAAAGAAACATACTGTATATCTAAAGGTTTCACACCTTATGTACACACAGAAGTGCATATTTGACAGCACTGACACACACAGCTCACATTGCTCATGCTTTCAGCCATACACATTCCCTCTGCACTGCAAACACTCACGTACATACACACATATACAAGTTCACAGGCCACAAATCACCGAATGTTGTAAAAGTGGAGCAAATTAGAGCACTTTTATTTGCATTGTTCACAGTGAATAATGGAGGAGGGAGTAATTCGTGCCAAGCTGGAGAGCTAGTTGAACAAAAATGTGCGTACGGGTCTTTGGGAGTGTGTGTGCTGAGGGAGGGTTTGTAATTGTGTTTTGTCCATGCTTTAGAGACGCTAAAATGTTCGGCAAAGCAGCAAGCAATCAGACTTTGTTGGAGGTGAAACAAACAGACACATTTACAGGTTCACACTTACGCATGCACACACACACACTAACACACCCTCTAACACACACACACACTCAGACGGCTTTGCCTCAGGGCCTGAAACAGAAGACCGGGGTCTTGTCCAAAGCTCCATTAAACTGCTGAAAGTCCTTCTAGAGCTGAAACATCCTCCTATCGTCATGCTGGGACATTCCACGGCACGCCAGAGACCCTGCGCTAATCCTGCCGGCATGGGAATCATTATTGATAGGATCCTAATGCATTACCTCAGGGCCCGCTTATTGTTGGTAAAGATTATTATTTAAGAGTAAACCAAAACCCAGAGAAAGTCTCGAGTTTCATAGAAATTTATCAAAAGAAAATGTTATTCTTGGCTTAGTGTGATACCACTTTGAACAGTGCAATTGAAACAAACTGTGCTCCTTGCTGCACTCCAACTCGCAGGCTTGATACCCACCAGCGGGTCATTAGGACACTGTGGATACTGTGCAACAGCGTAAGAACCTGAAACTCAACCTGAGAAGATTTGCCCTAAGTCGCTTTCACTCGTTCATTATTACTTTACATTGATTTCAGTGATCATATCAATGTGCCTCCTACTTTGCAGATACAATTGCAACATCAGAACATTTTTGTCTGTATGAGTTCACATAGTCTCCACTTTAGTCAGCCATTCTGTTCATCTCTTTATCTGGATCTTATTGAATTAGTTGTGTTGATTACAGAAGTTTGGCATAGTCAGACCACTGCTTGAGTGCTTTCAAACAACTGTTCTGCAGTGATTTTGATTTTGTAAAACCAAGACAGATGTACAGTATATGCTTTCCTATTTTTTTTTAAAACTGCTTATTTAGTTTTATTTAGTGCATGCACTGGATTTTCTTTGTCTTCTAAGGTACATTATTGAAAGTCTGATTTGTTTTTCTGTGTGTTTGTTTGTTCTTTCCAGGTGCTGTCCTGTTGGTCAGTGTCCAAGGCATAGCTGTCAATGTGGACCCAATCTTTTGCACATGGCTGTTATATCAACCTCACAAAGGGAGCAGCAGACAACAGCAACAGGTACTTGACCCTGTCAGTTTCTCTTCCAGGCCCATTGTCCATCCATCCTTCCATTTTCTGCTGCTTATCTGGAGTCAGATCGTGGTCGCAGCAGGCTAAGAAACACATTTCTGACATCCCTCTCTCCAGCAACACTTTCCAGCTCCTGCTGGGGTATTATGAGGTGTTCCCGGGCTAGATAAGATATGTAATCTGTCCAACATGTTCTGGTCCTACTCTGAGGTCTCCAACTATTTGCACATGCCCTTAAAGCCTCCAATGGAAGGAGTCCAAGAGGCAACCTGGTCAGATTCTCGATCCACCTCAGCTGCTTCCTTTTGACGCAGAGAGGCAGCACCTCTACTCCAAGCTCCCTCTGGATGTCTGAGCTCCTTTAAATATCTTGACGGATGAACCCAGCCAGCCTATTGAGGAAACTGATTTCCTTCTCCTTCTTAATCACAATGATTTAGTACATAGCTGATGCTGCACCAATCTCATTGGCAATCTCAAGCTTCATTTTTCTCAAATTCGTAAAAAATACCCAAAGATACTTAAACTCCACCTTTGTGTGTGCATTGGAACATGTTTTATATTGTAATTTGCATTTATAAAGTTGTTGCAGCATAATGCACTCCTGTTGCACTCTTGAGTTGCTCCAGATAAGAGCCTCAAGCGAATGTACAGTAAATGTCTGTAGTTCTTCCTCTCTCAGTTTTGCCTTCTTTTTCCCAGCTACCTTTTTCCATGTGCTCTGCTCCCTGTCTTCCATCCAGTCTCTCTCTATTTATTTGACAGGGGTCATGGTGATGGTTATGGACATTGAATGCTCTGTGCCCACACTTCACACACACGCAGACATGCTCAGACTGATTGCCTGGGATATAGCACAGGTTCACCCTGTAAAGTCATAGAAATATATATAGTACATGAACGTATCATATTGTAATACTTTTAATGTTTTTTTTTTCAGAAACTTGTTCTGTTTTATGCCTCTTGCAGTTTGGAATGGTATATACAGTATGTGTGTGTATCAGACAGAGAGAGAGAGAGAGAGTTAATTGCACCTACTCCTTACTCTGGAGGTTGTTACTGTACGGGGGTAAACACATGTTATGAGTTGAACAGCAGCCAATGTGAAGGATACACAACACTGGCTGCCGTGTGTGCGTGTGTGTGCACGTGTGTGGACATGCTGCAGCAGATGTGTGTGTTTCTGTGAGGCTGTCTACCTCAGGTGCCTGTCAGGGCCACTTCTCAAGGCCTGTCTGGTTTAGGCCAGGCCTTCAGCTGAAGGCCAGTCAACACCGTGTGAAGGACAGTTGAGAGGACACTGACTGGTTTGGGTCAGGATATCAGGAAATGCTGAAAAATGAGAAAAACAGGACAAGGGAGGGGACATTTTGAGGTACAAGGGGAGAAGGAAGTATGTGTGACATGAGCTTTTGGTAGTAGAAAGAAAATAGTGGTGAACAAAAGCACAAGAAAAGTTGAAAAAGAGGACAGTTGAAAGTATCAGAGAGAGATGTGTGGTGTAACATAAACAATCAAGAGGAAAGGCCCATTGGGTATCATTGAGAAACAGTGAAGAGATATGGAAATAGCTCAGAAGAAACATACAGAGGGATAAATCAAAACACTAGGCACTGGGGAACATAAGTGTGGAACAGAGAGGAGACAGCAGAAGAGGAGAAAGCACAGGACAGTATTAAAAAGGTGAAGAGAACGAGTAAGGTTGAGTTAAAAGTAAACTAAAACCAGAGCGAGCAGGAAACAGGAGAAATCAGATAAGTAGAGAAATGGTTGGGGAAATGGGTAATGAAAAGAGAGGGAATCGGAGGAAAAACAAGGTTGAGAACCAAACAGGCACTTGCCTGGGCTGTTTTAAACCCCCCCACCAGGCCCCTGTGTGTGTGGTAGAAGTTAGCTTATATTATGTCATCCACAAGGAATGAGCAATGGTCACTGAGTATGGTACCTGCTTTTAGCATAGAGCACTAAAATGTGGTCATAGACATATTTTCCATGAAATGCACAAACTGAGTTATATAATATTTAGTAACCAGTGTGCATTTTTTAAATAACCGTTTTATGGCTTGTCTATGCAGTATTTTGTGCCAGGCATTGTCTTTAAAATAATATCATACATACAAAGAATTTGTAAAATACTCCAACACAGTTTTTGTTTGTGTGTGCTATGGGTATACTTGAAAGTGTTTTTGTACTTAAAGTTATATATAAAGTTATATTCTTGAAGGTCTAATTTTCAACAGAACTAAATATGATTTTCAAGTCAGACCCAACTTTGGCCAATGAACCTACTTGCCTACAGTGTTTTGTTCGCTCTATGTTAAGTTGTAAGAACCTCGGAAGGATTTGGCGGCATACTTCAGTCAGTAGCTTCAATTACTAATGTAATTTGGTGGCCCATTTTTAATCTTAACCACAACCAGCATTTGGGTCCCAACGTAGTCATTGAAAAACAACTGCATCAATGTGTGTATATGTGTGTGTTTACACAGGCTGCAGTACGTGGTTGGCCTGCGGCCTTGTGCAGCTGTATCATAGCCTAGTGGTGCTGCTGGCTGATGCTAATGGGGTTTCCTTATTTCAGACCAACCTTCCACTCTTCTGTCTTTCAGCCATTGCATTGCCAGCCAGGATGTGTGTGTATGTACGTGTGTGTGTGAGAGTGAGTAAGTGTGTGCGTGTGTTTGTGTGTGTTTGGCCTGCATGGGAGACTGCTCAAAAAAAACAAGGAGCTGTCACTGGTCCTTGTTGGTCTTGGAGGCCGGTGTTGTGTTCCACTGCATTTTTCTTTTCTCTCTCTCTCCTCTCTCTCTCTGTCTCTCTCTCTCTCTCTCTCTCTCTCTCTCTCTCTCTCTCTCTCTCTCTCTCTCTCTCTCTCTCTGCCTGTCTTTCTATCTTGCATTGCATTAAGTATTGCGTCTCCCGATAAATCCAGATCTTGAAAGCTTGCTTCGCCATGGCTTTACCAACACAGAGCA